>QMIH01004607.1:0-16598 GCA_003987875.1 Clarias batrachus
AGCTGTGTAGTGAGGATTAGTGTTAGTATCATTAAGCCAAGTGTCAGGTTTGGTTTTCGTAGGTCTATCCTTGTAAGCAGGTGGAATAGAAGGTATAGATCAAATCTACTGGACACAAAGGAGAAGCTAGGTCGTCCTGGACCTGACCTTTGWTAGCAGAAAGTAGAGCAGTAAATAAAAAAATAACAGGGAAGTTGTCCGAAATACAAATATCAATTACTTTCTGAGATGGATACTGAAAGTCCATGTGCAATTATAAGGACTTGTCGCCATATTGATGCTTAGGGTCATTTATTGATTGTGTGAAGTCAAATGTATTCAAAAGACTTATTTACCAGTTGGCTGGACRGACAGGAGACATGAATATTAAAATTTCTACAGATAAGAGGTCAAACTGTCATATGTATTAATTCAGAAAATAACTCTGAAAACTCAGAGATATGAGTTGTTTGATTTTTGTATTTAGGTGGACGAGAGAAAGTAGTACACAATACAGGATATGCAAATTGAATCAAAACCAGTTCTAGTACTTGGACTACAACACTCACAGTTCACCTGATTACTGATTGTACACACCTAGACTTAATCAACACTACAAATAATGAAATATATATATATGTATTATGCCTGTATTTATTACACCTTCTGTACCATGCTATCTGATAAAAAATTTTTTTAAAAAACGTCTGGTTTTGGTCGCCATTTGAATTATATCAGATAGTCTACTATCTCTTGAATTGATTGTTTGCACATTGCCTGATCTCTTGCTTGTGTTTAACTTGATTTCTGTTTCATGATTTGAATGTGTGTTTTAATTAATAAATGAATAAACATACACACCCAATTACCATCTGACATTATTATTAAGCCTGTTTAATTCATTTAATGCTTATTTTTCTCATTTATTTCTAGAAAAATATATATACAAAACGGTTTATTGATCTTAAACTGTTACTACTTAAACTTGTTATATATTAAAAACTGAAGTGTATGGCTTTTTCAAACAGAATGTTTCAATCACGATTGCCTTTTACCCTTATTTACACCCGAGAGCAGAAGCAGTGTGTTTCCGCCACAAAGTGTTTTTTTTTTTCATCCTCTGTGTTGCTTTAAGCCCTTTTGGTAGCAGTCTAATTGCTAAGCAACTTGACTTGATAATTGTCCTGGTGTGAATATTCACCAGAAAAGAGATTCAATTCATGGTGGTTTAGCTTCTTTTGATGGCTTTGAGTTGATAGCTACTACATTAGTCAATATTTGGGTTTTTTGTCTTGACTTGTTCTGTGTCTTGAACTCTTCACTTGCTTTATCCAGTATTTCCACATATTCTTTCAGTACTATTTAGCATCTAGTTGGAGTTCTGTGGGTTGTATTACCGGCAACTATTGCACATCATGATTCCCTTTTAAACCTCAAAATTGTTGATTTCAGGAAGCTGCATGGGCTTACAGATATTCATAAAGTGTCTGGCTMTCMCATCATTTTTTCAAAATAATCACTGAGCTACTAAATACTCTGACAACACAATGCCAAAAAAACATTTCAGAATGTCTTTATTGGACTCTATGAATATGAGTTAGCAGGGAGATGCACAGACAGCTGGGAGAAGCTCTGGTACAATAGTATTAAATGTCAAACTAAAATCGACAGACAGGATCCTGGTCTTGGTTGACTGCGTTATCTACAGATACGTTCGCCCTATATGCAAACTACTGAGTCTAAACAACTGTACTCTGAGAAGCTTCAAAATGACTTCTCTGCTAATGAGAACTCTGCTTATTTCTGGAAAGGCCTTAGACTACCAGAAACCTAAAGCCTTCCACTACTTTAATGGCCTATGTTTAGTCAATGACCAGAATGAGTTCTACTGTTTTTTGAAAGACAAAAGAGCTTTTCTTACATCCATGCTGATTCTTGCCATTCACACCAGCTCTCCAAGTTCAACTCAGCCACCCAATCTAAAGCCAAGGTCAATTCCCAGCTGCTTACCTCAGAGAAACATCATCCTCCTCACACAAAAAGCACTCAACATTTAGCAGAGGAATGTTAACAGCCTGTTCAAAAGACAAAATCCATGAAAAGCAGCTGGACCAAACTCTGTTTCTCCCTTCACCCTGTGCTGACCAGCTGTCTCCTGCATTAACTGACATTTTTAACACCTCTCTGGAAACATATCACATTCCAGCCTATTTTAAATCTTCCACCATTATCCTGGTCCCAAACATCTAAGGACCACAGGAATTAATGCCTACAAATATGTTGGCCTGGCCTCATGAAGTCAATTTAGCACCTTGTGGTGTCCTATCTCAAAGACATTATAGACTCACTCCTGGACCTCCTCCATTTTTTCTACAGAGAGAGACAAAATAGAGGAAAAAAAAGTGGCCCTCCACTTCATCTGCCAGCACCGGGACTCTCCAGGAAATTATGCCCGGATTCACTTTCAACACCTTAATCCCAGCCCTGTTGCAAGACAAGCTCTCCCATGTTAGCATGCCAGAATCCATCTCCATCCCAGCCCTCCTGCCAGAAAGGAAGTGCCATGTAAAGCTGGTCACCATCAACACTGTTTCTCCTTTACTCTTCTCCCAGTATACAAAGAGGTACACCTCCTGTCATCAGTCCATTCAGCTCTTAAAGTTACTGACACCACTCTGGTTGGGGTTCACTCCAAAAGTGATAAGTATGACTACTGATGTACAGATTAATCAGCTGCTGACCTGGTGTGGAGTAAACAGCTTGGGGCTCAACACCTTAAAAATAGTTTAGATGCTAGTGGACTTTAGAAAGAACTTACCTTGTGTGGCTCCCCAATCAGGATTGTATAGTCCTTAAACTTCCTGGGCACCATCATTAACCAAAACCTCACGTGTGAGCTTAACATCAGCTTCCGCAACTCCCACAGCAATTTCAACAGCTCCAGTCAGGTACATTTCTATGTTGCCAACACTGAGTCTACCCTAATACACTGCCTTCACTGCCAAAGACTAGATGACAAAAACAGCTTCTACATATCTGCCTTAATAAACAAGGCCCAAGACCCCCAGTTACAATCTTATTAATGTAATGTTTTACATTAACGTAACTTCACATATGCATATATTCAATGTAGATATATTTTCTCCAAAACAAATTCCTTGCATATGAAAATCTACTGAAAAAAACAGATTTTGATTTCTATTTTACTGTGGGTTGGTGTTCATGATGATGAGTTGACCTTGATATTACCTACTCTTTTTATCTCTTAACACCCATTTGTACAAAAACACTGGGTCATCAATTTGCAGGTCGTTCCTAATGGCTAATATACTCTTTTTTTTTTTTGGCTCTTAAAAACAGATGGGCAATTAAAATGCTTCCATTCATGTTGCATTTTATTCTTTATTATTTTATACAGGTTAAAATGAAGGATTTTCAAAAGAGGAAAATAAGAAAGAAAGATGATAGTCAATTGCTAACTCACTCATTAAGTTATTAAAAACAGGTCACTAAATAGGTTAAAATATGAAAAAGCCTTGTTTTGTTCTTTTTTTTTTTTCATTAGATGAGAATGGAACAGATATTAGCGTGCTGGTAAACATATTGACTCTCTTTAAACCCTCTGATTGCTTTCTATTAGGTCTAGAGTTCCATGTTATGATGAAAGAGCTGGCCCACTTCGGGAGGTTCGTCAGCCCTATGAGAGCTATCCCACTCGGGTGCAAAAGTTCCAGCGTGAGACGCGTCCTGCGCTTCCGCAGGCACATTTTAATGGTTTTAAACAACCAGGATGGAACACTTTATGCATTTCAATTGTAAAGAGGGGGAGAACGGCTATACTGTTTTTGCCACCACGGGGTGTCTGAGGTGCTTTGGGTGGGGAGATATCGGACATAAAAGGCTGAGCTGTCCGCACGGAGCTGTGCAGCCCGGAAGCTCAGGGGATGACTCAGCAAGGAAACTGCGGCAGCAGCACGGGAACATCCAAAGAGAAAAGCTCATCAACACCAGAGCAGCAACACAATTGAGTCAGGACTCATGAAGGTCAATCCTGAACCACAGAGACGCACACATCATTGACAGCGCTGACACAAACACCGCCATTATAGTAAACCGTGCGAGCGTAAATCCTGATGCATGTACAGTATTCAGCGCAGAACCCCTAGGAAGAGCACTCGATCGCCCCTAACGCTGACCACGCCCCTAACATCTGCAGGGGTACGAGGTACAGGAGCCACAGGTCTGCATACCACTATTGACACCCAAAGAAAACACTGCAGCTAAATCCAGGAAAAAGAAGAGAGGAGATGTCAACTCCAGAGCCAATCATCAAATAAAAAAAACACATCCAAACTCTGACAGTGAAGTAGCGGGGTGCAGCACACACACACACAGGGAAAGGAAGGTGCCACCACAGGAGGTGGAGGAACAAATAAAGCAATTTTTACAACTAAAAGAGAAAAAGATACAGATGGTTAATAAAGATTTTCCAGGAAACAGTAAAATGGTCAAAACTCTTGCATCAGGCAAAAAGAAACTGAGACCTGGTGCCAGCAGTGAAAAATACAGGCTGTAAAGACAGTGGCCTGAGTCAGAGCAACACAATGAACACATCTCACTCATGACTATAAACTGGACTATGAAATATATTGTAATAGGTAGAGGGTCACACAGGTGTTCCTTTTGAAAAGAAAAATGTAACTATATTAATACATTGTGTGTGTGTGTGTGTGTGGAAGAATGAGTGTATGTAAGTGTGTATATAAAGTGAAAATGTAAATAGTCACTTCCATAAATCGTTTCACAATAAAGTATGTATAAAACTCACAAACTTTTTTCGCTCTTTCTCACATGCGCACACAATCTGAGGGAATTCCCACTCTGATGCACTTTGGTAGACTTTTCCATCCTACCATTTACAATCTCTTGATTTTCTTCTTTTTCATTGATTTCTGCACGGTATAAGCTTCCTCTCTGCCTTCACACATTTTTTTTTTATTATGTGGCTCCTGAATGACTGTTGTATTTCACATAATATTTGCATTTCATTGTATTCTCGCTTAATCAAATTTGTTATGAATATAAATAGTAAAACAATGTTTAGTTTACGATTAAACACAAAGTAAATATTGTAATTTACTTTAAATGACTTAACTGCCCTCAGGGGCATCATAGAGGTGGAGGCGAGGGGAGTGGGACTGACTACCCAGGGCCCCAGAGACGAATTAGAAAGGTCACTTTTGAGTGAAGCGCTGTCAGTAAGACCAGTCGGATCAGGGAGCTTAAAACAAGACCTGAAAAGAGTAGGCTGTAGTTGAACCCAACCTAGGGCCCTGTGTTGGCCCACCATCGGCCACACATTGAAGGGTAATGTGTAAGCATTCACACAGGTCTACATAAACATGTGTACAGATCCATTCACTTCTTATTTATTATTTAGAATTTTGTTTCGTTAATTACTTGGTATTTGTTTATATTAAACAGACACACACCATTAATTTCATTTACATGTTTGTTTATTTTAAGTGCATCATATCAGGGTGGCGTGCACACATCCTAGTTTGTGTTGTACTTTTATGTGTTGAGTTAATATTATGTTTCTTTGAGTTTAAGTTACCATTGAGGGGGGAATGGCTGCTGCGCTGTGCTCGTGGAGTTTTCCTTGCGGTCCGTCAGCTATTAAGGTCCGGCATGCCGCATCGACCGCAACTATGGCCGTACCAACAAGTAGACTAACTGTGGGGAGGAATTGGCGGTCTGCCATTTTCCGTTTTTGTGTATATATACATAATGCGTATGGTTTTTATTCTTTCTCTTTCTAATTGGTTTTTTTTTTCTTTCCGATATCTGTTTAATTTCATTCAGCTAAGTTCTTCTAAGTTAGTTTGAATTTAAYTTTGATTCTTCTGACCTTTTTTTGAGTAGTTTATTTAACTAGAACTTTACATATTGTTTCTGTTAAGTTAATGGACAGTTTTTGGTTTATTAAAATTATTATTTGGGTCAGAGCTTGGGTTTCTACGTCCCCTCATTCTTTCTTTGCTGCAAAGGCCCTCACAAGTGGTGACAGAAGTGGGATTTCCAGCAGAGGGCATGGATGCATTAACCTATTTTATTCCCTCATTGTTCATTATTCCCCTTGAGCCATGAGTCGGGCAGAAAGGAAGGCAGTATCAAAAACTCCAGAAGAGGAACCTGAAGAAGTTCTCCAAGAGCTGGCTGAGGATGGAGTAGACGARGCCAGAATGGTTGGTGAGGTGAATGATGATGGTATGGAGCCAACAATTGACTTGAGTTGTTCCGAGCTCATATGGCAAAAATGGWTGCCATGGGAACCCAGATGATTAAAGAGTATGCCTAGCATTGTTTCAAAGCGTTACAGCACCAGTTTCGTCTGTTGCAGCTGGGAGTACAGGCTCGCACAAATCCATCACCTGATCCATTKCTGACTACCGAAGACCCCTCAGAACGTCCAGATCATAATGAGGAGGAGGCTGCCATTGGCCGCCCACTGTCTTAGTCCACTACTTATCCGAAAAACCCCTCTGAAGTCCGATTTCCAGGTCAGTGTCAATTTAAAGACCCTAAACTTGCGAAGTTGTCTGAAACTGATGACATTGAACATTTTTTAATCACCTTTGAGAGAATTGCAGTAGCCTGCCGGTGGCCAAAGGAAGATTGGGCATTCCGTCTTATCCCTCTTGACTGGTAAGGCCAGATCGGCTTATGTTCATATGGATATGGATAATTCTCTTGAATATGAGGAGGTCAAAGCTGCGATCTTAAGGAAATATGACATTAACCGGGAAATATACAGGCAAAGATTTCGTTCTCTGGAGATGTTTTCGTTCTCAAAGCTTGAGGTTTCTACGTCCCCTCATTCTTTTTGGGCTGCAGAGGCCCTCACAGACCCTTTCATTAAACAGACCAACTCGGAAGTTACCTGGAGAGTTTAGTTGCAGGACTTGACTTAAACTCACCACTTATGCCATATATCCAGGAAACACAGACACCAATTCACATTATTCTAAGAGAATTAGTCAGTTTTAAAAGACATCACAGATGACTCCAGACAAACAAATCTTTAAAAGCCTTTGGCACATAAGTCCAGATATATACAGTAGGAATACAGACCGAGACTATATGGGATGCTTTTAAGAACTTTCACTGGGCGACTCAAGCTCTGTATTGGTGGCATCTGATGTAGAGGAGTGAAGGTCCAGGGCGATAGTGAGAAAAAGTTATAGATTGGCTATTTAGATTTCTTGTCATGCCCATTAGTTAGCACCTCACTGGGTAAGTTTTCATAAGCTATCGAGAATAAAAAAGAAAAAAAGGAAAATTCTTAACATCATCAACAAAAAAGAAAAATAGGACAGATCATTAAATACGACCAAATTAAATGTTAAAATAATCTTGTTTTCTCATTTGCAATTCACTTCACCAACTGCTTAAAAGTAGTACAGGAGTACACATGATAATACAGATTGGGCTGCATTCAATAACGTTTGTTTACAAAACATTTAAAGGCTTATGCCAGTGGAATGGTCTGATGAACTCTCCTATGATCATAAGCACTTTTGTTATTGAATATGATATATATGCACTCCTGTACTCCCATGCTGGGCAGGTAGATGCAGCAGAGGAGAGAGTTTATCACAGGATTAAATATTGCTGTGTTTTCTGTGGGAGATTGGTGACTGTCTGGATAAAATAAAATAAAAACACTAGGCGCATTGCTGACCATTGCAGTCTACATCTGGAGCTCTGTCTCTGTCACTTACACGGTTCGAAGGGAAGAAATTGGTCTTTTTTCCTTTTATGTGTGATTTTGTGTAAAAGCATATATTGTGTAATGGCATATTGTATACTCAGTCTACCTCTGTATCGTGTGCTCGTAGAAGCCCTGTTGAATGAAGTTACTGTACGAATTCAATTATTTATTTTGCCATAGAAAATAAACCCTCTTCTGTCTGGAAAGACAGAGGTTGTCCTTCATCTCATTACTCCCACCATTTAAAATACAATGCAGACATTTACAAAAAAATTGGAGTGTCAGACCAGACAGGCTACAAGTGCTGGGGTTACTACTGCATCATTCACAATGTTCCCCAGGATAGGAATTCTGAATAAATGCGATCTTGTCTCGGATAAAACTTTATCTAAAGATTGAATTCATTACATTTTTCTTTCATTATCTTTATGAGGTCAACCTGCAATTACACTGAACATCCTGGCAAAGGTGGCCAGGTGTCAAAACCAGAATTACCAGTTAATGGAATATTTCAAGACTTGCACTGTAACAGACAGACAGACAGACACACACACACACACACACACACACACACACACACACAGCTGGCAGCTTAGATGATCAAAAGGACATGGCATGAAACCAACTTTATACATCATATTTAAATCAATTTGCTCCAAAATTCATATTCACTTCAGCTGACTTTATGCACAATAAAGCAAATGTGGAAAAACATATGGCTACCCAGAATGTTACTAACAGGATGATATTGAAAAGAAATTTAAATAAACCCATGGTTCTGCTGCTTCTAGCAAAATATTTAAAATGATTTCATCCAAGCAGTGTTAGGGGAACATGCACCTGGCATGGCTATGCTTTTTTCCCCTTAGATCTTAGAGCTTCTATCCTCTGCACAAAAAAGTCCTTTGTTCTGGATATCTGTGTGTCCCATTTATACATCACCACTCTCCTAAACCAACAAAGAAGAGTGAATTATGGTCATGATTGACAAGGATTCCTGAGGCCAGATGATTAGGGGAAAATTTTGGCAATTTTTTGACTGAGAAAGATGTTTAAGGAAATTTTGTTTTCACAAAAGCTTGAGACAGAAAAAAAAGACTTGGGTTTTGTTTGAAAATAAATTGTACTGGCATGCGACAGTGCACATGTTTTTAATATCTGACCAATTGCTATTCCATTAAATCTTGGTGTTTGTACAACTACTGTGCTAGCTACTCTATAGACTCTCTTGTTGAAAAAATGATCATGGGTGGACCATTTTAAGTGTTTGTAATAGAGTAATGGAGCATGCCTATTCCTCTCTCATTGAAGTTGAAACTATCATCATTATTGCAACATTCTCTAAAACATAGTCAACAAGTCTAAAAACATAATGCAACAAAACAAAATCACTGAAACAAATACATTTGATTGAATACTATTATATTTTAATAATAAATTAATTTTAAGCACTCTGGTCACATGACTTGTGCTTGCATATTATGTTTTTTTACAATACCGCAGGACGCAAACAAGGACCTTACATCAGTGTAGGACACTGGTTATTTAATATGTACATTTTTACAAGCATACTGTAACAACAGTTGAACCTGTTGCTAAGCATTTTCAAATTGTATGTGCATGTGCACTGGATACCATTTTAAGCAGTGGCGGCCGGTCAATACATAATAATTATTTATTTTAATAATGAAATAAAGTCATTTAGTCACAATAGTCTGCTGTATTTCTTAATATAATTTATTTGCAATTTTAAAAAAAATCTAAACTATACTACATTCATTTGTGTTCGTGTTCGCGGGGCGCCGGACAAACGAGTGTCTATGTAGGCACTACATTTTTGAAAAGCACGTGACTTGAGGCTGAGCTCTGATTGGATTTTGTCAAATCATCCTCCGCGCGCAGCTCTGTGCACTTTTGTTCTTATAGCGAATCAATATTGTTTTTAACTATTTGGGCTCATGTGATTGGACCAACGATTCCTTTCCAGCACTTCTTATGGCAAGCGGAGCTGGCTGACGTGAGTCATGTGAGTCATGCCTTTATTTTATGCTAGTAGTAATGATGCTTGATCACCTGATAGATGCCTATTTACAGATGAGCACACACACACTTTTTTTTTGCACCAGCCGTCACTGTATTTTATACTATATTATACATATTTTATTGTTTTCAGTTTAGCATATAATTAGGTAATATGTCGACTAAATGTTTCAACAGAGTAACTTGGAAGGCTTAACAGTATAATATAAAATCAACTGATCTTTCACTTTTAACAGATTGTATAACTGTCAAAATATAAAAAACTGTCTAAATAGGTTTCATTGGACGATTAGGAGGAGCACAAGGCATGGCTTCATAACCTGAGTGATGATGAGCAGTCATGTGTTAAGTCTTTATATTATTAAAGTTTCATACAACTTGATAGGAGGAATGTAATCTTCTCATCATCTATGACAACGAGAGCAGAAGGAACCACAGCATGCAAACAAGCACACAGCCCTTAGGCTACAGGATGAAGGGTTTTATTCAAATATGTAACTGGGCGAAAGGAACCACCGTCATCTTGAGGCAGGTGAAAACCTGAACTTTGGGACTGTTTCAAGCATTAAAGACAGGAACACGTTTAGGCCGGTTCCAACCAATGGCCACTCCACTAACTTGGAAGAACACAGAATTAGTGACTAGACACATCAATAAGTTTATTAAGGACATCACTGTCTCCATGAGTTTAATGCTGAGTAATCTGCATTCAGAACCGAGGACAACGCAGCCCCGAAAACACTGTGGTTCAATTTATTCTGGGCCATCAGGAAGGCAAATTGTGCGCACACAGATAATCCACAATCATGTTCATTAAGGGCTCATCTACCAGGTACTGCTACTATGTCTCACCACACAAAGTGTCTCCCTTTTCAATGAGAGCTTCAGTGAGACCTCCCACCCTCACCATGTTGTACAGATGGACTTAAGAGACTATTCTGAGCAATAGTATGTCTTCCTGATTTGGAAAAATCATTGTGTTGAAGCCTTCATCTGTTACTGCTTCACCTATAAGTAAGTTGAAGGTGTCATCAGGGCTCCCTCATTCACATTCACTCCAGCACCACCACCGCCCACCCTTAGCTCTAATAACAACATGTTTATATATATATATATATATATATAAAATGGAGCTTTTAACAACCACTTATGAATCTGGTGTTACAGACTCAACTTTGTTTCGCAGACATATACATGGTATGATTATAGACTCGTCAATGCTCCACCCATTTTTTTACACCCTTTTGTACTCAAGTACAAGTACTGTTACTTCAGTGAAATTTTACTGAAGTACAAGTAACGTTACCATAATAAAAAATAAAGCTCATTAAAAAGTTACCGAGTTACTATTTTTAACAGCAGGGGTGGGATGGGTAATTCTAGTGTAGTTCAATAAAGACAAGCAGATATAAATCTCAAACTGATTGTTTTTAATTGAAGGAACACTTTTGTATAATAAAGCTTTGTCTTTCTTGTGCTTGAAATCAAAGTTGTTGCTTAAATATGGTGCCGAGGGGAAAAAAGAGCTCAGAGCCAAGAATAACGTTCAGCCAAAATCTTTATCGGCCTCATTCGGCATCACAAAATTATAATACAAAACATAGAGTAAAATTAGTAAAAGGTAAAAGAATAGTACGTTTTGGGGGTGAGCAGCACACCTGAGCTAGTCCATTCTCTAGTCTCCATCATTCTTGTAAATTTAGCGCGTTTGTTCTCCCCGCCCATCAATCAATCAGTGCAGTAATTTCCGGGGTAATTTTTTTCCTTCCCGTTGCATTATTTTTTATTATTTTTCGTTTTCATTTAGTTCTTTTTTTACTCAGTAACGAATATGATTTAAAATGTATCGAAGTACAATACTTCAAACAAAACATACTTAAGTAAAAGTAAAATTACAGATTTTAAAAACTACTTTAAAAAGTAGAAGTACACAAAAAAAAACTATTCAATTACAGTAACGCAAGCAAATGTAATTCATTACTTTCCACCTCTGCTAAATATATTACATATGTTAAAATATGTCACAATCCAATCATGCCATTCCTTTAAAGATGTCGTGCACAAAAAGTAAACTACATTATACAACACCAAATAGAATGATCTAAGTAGATAAATAGTAAGACAGTCAAACATTCTTTCAATTTTTGGAACATCAACATTTGTGTGGGTGTTACTAGTCCCCTGATAACCGTGCACATGCCCACATGCTTCCTTCATAGTTGCAAGCCAGTACTAACAAATACCACTAAAGCTCTGATTTTATTCCAAAGAATTTCTGAACAAAAAAAGAAATTCAGAGGACAACCAAAACACTATGTATTTAATCACCAAGCAATTCAAACAATAAAAATTTAGCACACTACTGCTGTATATTTAAAAAAAAAAAAAAATCAATGATTTTCCCAGACAGCACACACTGTATCTTCAAATTTGTAGCACTCTATATTCCTAGCTCATCAAGCTCATCAAAAGTCTCAAAGGGATGTTCGCAGGGATGTTCACGAAGGTCAAGCAGCTTGAGAAATCGGGTTCATTTTCGTCAGTAAATAAATGGTAAATAAAGAAAATTTTATGTGTCACTGAAAAATATATTTGTGGAAGCATTTACATGTGGATGATGAAATAGAGTTGCTCTACATTTACTTGTGAAATACAACACTGTCCTAATTCCATGTTATATAACCTTCTGCTCACGAGGCAAATGCATATATGTTTTGCATTTTTCTGGTATAAGATACAGTAAGCCAAAGACAAAAGCAATTAGCAAATGTCCTCTGTGCTGCATCTTACCAATATAACTTTATATATCAAATAGATCTGTATATGTGCTGTCATCCAAACCACAACGGGGGCATTTTTGATAAAACGTCTCAGCAACATAATAAGCAAACACTTCCTGTGATACATATTGCAGATATAACTTGATACAGTACTGTGAAAACGTTTTTGTCCCCTCCCTGATTTTTTTTTAAATGATGGTTTAATTTATTACTGAAAAAAGCTGTCCAAACTAACCTGGCCTGTGTGTACCTGCCTCCCAAATTACGATGAAACTGAGACTTTTGGAAAGTTGAGTTAAATTTCACTTGCCACACCCAGGCCTGATTACTGCCAGACCTCTTGAATCAATAAATCACTTAAATAGAACCTGTCTGACAAAGTGAATCATGTTGAAAGGTCTAAAAAAAAAAAAAAAATTTTTTTTAACATGGTCTAAAGTTGAAAAATTAGCATATATCAGTCTGGAAAGGGATGCCATGGGATTTTCAAGGGAATGTATATAGGGACAACATTGTGCATATATCATGTATGGACAATGACATAGTTGCACAATGACTCAATCATACTGGTGATCCATGGCTTTTAATGAAGACAACAGCATGTCCTTTTTGTTTAACAGAAACAGAAATTTAAATGATCAAAAAACAAATGACTCACAATTTTCCCTTCCTTAATCATCCACTATTACGTTCACATTACAAGCTACATTATGATTTTCGTCATGATGGCTCATAGTCATAATTACAGTATAAGTGGCTTTTATCCGACTCTAATGTCGATGCACCAGTCCTCTGAACACATGCACGCATTGATACTTATTTGCTCACTCCATCTGGGTTGAAACACGTCATGAATTTGTGTGAACACAGTTAGTTCACTGTATGCGTTGCGGTCCAGAAGACGGACGAAATCTATTAAATTCCTGTGCTGACTGACCTCGGTGAGCGCCCCACACACGTGCAGGAGTTGCAAGAATTTTCATCTACCCATTCTCCTTCACAAATGGCTTGACCAGGTATTGGATATTTATCTGATCAAGGACCACATAAAAAATGACTCAGATCCTGTCTGAAAAGCATCAGATTTGTTGATTTAGACAGTCATAAAAAAAAATCTAATCTGCTTCACAGTAGTCTAAAAAATCTAAATTGAGTCACTTTTGGCTGGTAATATGAACATAACCTTAGCTAGCAAAGAAAGTCCCACATCAAACACAGCTCAAATTCCTATGTAATTTTGCAATAACTCAGTCAACCTATAAAAAGTTATTAATACTAAATACTTTACTGGTGTAGGCATAATGGCACGCTGATCTACTAAAAGAATAAACTCTGGTTAGCTGTTTAGTTAACCAACTGACATAAAATAAGATACAGCAGAAGTGGCTGAAAGGAAAATGTTTCAAGTACATCGAACCAAATTGCATTTGCTGGAAAGAGAAGGTGAGCGAAAGGGAAGTTTGAATCTTGAAAGGAGACTTAGGTTTTCCCCCATCCTCTCTCCTTACTTTCATGCAGCTCTTTTCCTTTATTCCTATGGGAACCCCCCTTCCTTCCTCAAAGTCAATAAGTTTAACTGCTGGCTCCCTCGAGTTGCGCACATGCGGTCACAAGCATCAAGGCCCAAATGCATGTGTATACTCTTTCTTTCTACCACCCCCCCCACCACCCCCCACCCCCACACACACAGTGTCAGAGTAGATACAAGGGCTCCTAGGGGGTACATGTGTGGAGGGTAGGCAAAATGATTACATTAATAGAATTTATCTATATATTATTTTTAGCCATCTTGGGTATGAAATAAAAATAAAAATACCACATTTCATATAAGTGTGGAAATAATAGTGTTAAAACTTTGACTTGGGTTGTGAGGCTTGCAGAAGTAAATAGCATACATGCCTTAATGAATAAGGCAAGGCAGGGTATCTGAGCTTGCTGTAGTCCCTACCTCAAATGACAGATTAACATCTGCTATGTCACTTAAAGTTACTTGCAATAAGCCATCTGGAATAATCTCTGTGGTTGTTCCTGTGTGTGTGTCATTGACAGAGAACCGTAACATTTGGAAACTGCCCTCTGTATTAATAGACACTTAAAGTGAAACCACCTTCATATACCACCTTCATTTTCAATCAAAAGATGACCAAGATGACAAAAGATGACCAGTATGCTTGGGAAAAGGATACTGGTGTTGAGCGAGGAGATATCATGGCTTTGGATCTGACAAGATTAATTTTCTAGAATTTGATTTTAGAGACACTGAAGAAGATATTTTGTGAGAAATAAGGGAGAACAGTTTCCCAAGATGATTTTCTTTCTCTTTACACACTAAAGAAAGTAGTTATTTGAAATAATAAACGGCACTGAAAGCTGCAACTTTACCTTAATGAAAGACCAAAAAAATAATAATACTTACTTCTATGAAACTTAAAAGATACCTTTAAAAAACTCTTGAAGGATGCTGCACACAAGGAGTATTACAGTATATTGAATTCACTGCTCTACTACCATTTTCAATGCAAAAATGCTTGCCTTGCCAGCAATAAAATATGAGTGGATGAGGTCTAAGTGGTCTTATATTACTGAATAGACTCGTTATTAAGTTAGGGCCTCCTAATACATATTTTTAAGCTTATAAAAGTGACATTTGTCATGTATTATCTTGTGGTTTATTGTACCCAGTCATGCAAAAACTTTTAAAGTAAGCAGTACAATGGAGCACTGAGAAATGAAACAAAGGAAGACATACACACACATTGGTATAGGCAGCCTTTCTGATTTTAGTTTCAATACATATAAGCATTTTGTTTGTCTCAATTCTGACCCTGAATTCTTTGTTCCTTTAATGGTGCTCCCCTTGAATTCAGACTACTCTGACTCGCTGTGAGTAAAATGTCAGGAGAAAATCATATCTTTACCATAATGCCTAAAAGACAAACTGTGTTCATAGGACAGGCCGTCAGCAGTGTTTGTGGTAATATACATATCACTCAGTAAAGGTAAATGGAAAAAATGTTTTTCAGTGATATGACATTAATTGTTATTTTTTCCTTCACATTTTAATTGTCCATTGATATTAGACCTTTTATTTACTCTGTAGAATGAGTTTAAATCTAAAATCAGATGCTCAGTAAATTTTGCTTCTGCTTTGCAGAAATTAGTCCTGCTAAATATTTGACTTGCAGTATTTGCCTCATATAAAACACTAAACACATCCTGTGACACTACTGTAAGTTTTTTTTTTTTTTCAATCCTATGGAACAAGTGACCAATTTTCTTGCCACTGAATTAAATTGAAACTAAATTTAGAGTCTCTAAAAAAGAGACTAATGTTAAAAGACTAGCTACCCTTTATTGCTGGGAACTGTGCTTTCAATATGAATGCTTGCGCATTAATGAAATGTGATTTCAGTATGAATATTTATTATTCTAGTCGAGATTGAATGTTTTTTCTACGAATCAATGGCAATTATAAGTAGTCATCATCTCACTACAGACAATGTGAGTGATCCTAACTCCCAATCGTCTGATTACAACGATTTTTCCCCCTTAATTTCAACCACATTGAAAATTTTCTCCTAGAAGATGGTTATAGAAAGCATAGAAAGAATTTAATAATTTGTGATGTGATGATACAAAATTAAGAGATAAGACCTAAAATTTGCAGAGACCTTCAAGGTTTTAGAAACAATTCCTGTCCAATATGTACTTGCAAGAAAGGAGAAACTTGTCTTGGATTTTCTAAATCTTGAATACAAGGTGTCATGTTTTTGGGTGCGAGGCAGAGATGCAGAGGTCCAAGGTGTTTAAAGGAAACAATGTTTTTATTATAAAGAAAACAGGGAAATCAAACAAACAATTAAACTTTATAATAAAACAAACCAAAACACGTATAAGGACACCGGGAGACACGAACTAAACTTGATAAATATATATCACGTTAAATCAACAGATGCAAGACAAGTAACTCAACTGAAAACACTCTATTTATAATGAAACTAATGATCAACTCGGTTCAGGTGAGC
>QMIH01004610.1:4970-16577 GCA_003987875.1 Clarias batrachus
CACACACACACTCACACAGAGGAAGACTGGGACAAGTTGCATTGCAGGACTGTGATGGAGGAAGAGCAGGAATAACAGGAAGCGCGCTCTCCTTCACTTATGTAAACGTATCTGGGTGACTGAACGTCTGAGATAAATAAACACTCGGCATGAGCGCAGTCTGGATTCAGCCGAACCTTTTTTACCCCCTAAAATGTGAAAAATGTAAAAACCAAACAGGAACACCTGCGCCTCTGCAACTGTGATGTCACCATGACAACCACCTCCACTGTGTGTAAATAGTTTATATGCCGATAGATGGAGGAGATGCAAGAAAACAAACGAGTGTGTATTAGTGTGTCGAATGGACAGAAATAAAGGGAGACAGACAGCAACATCCGCTTTCTTTTCCATTTACTTCACAAATATTTACTTTGTGATTTTATCTTCTGAAGGAACTTTTTTTCAGGCACTTTACAGGATCTGTGTACAGTACGCTCAGGACCGCAGCTCACAAATTTCACTGTATTGTACATGTTTTTATTTCATAACTTCATCATAAAGGTGTAATCTGGTGTCCAGGCTATAGGGGGTGGAGAAGGTAGATTCTCCTGATAACTGCACCTCCAGGTGGTTAAACTGCACCCACTTATAGTTCATCTGCTCTCATTTGCACTCATTATGTTACCTTCCTCACTGTATAATGTTTACATGTGAAAGATTCTTTATCATGGTATACAATAGCTTCCTTTCTGTTCCACCTGTAATCATTGCTCATTTGCACCATTGTAATTAGTCTACCTCAATATAGATTATTTATATATGCCAATTATAGAATGCACTTCTGGTTGGATGCTAACTGTATTTCGTTGCCTTCGACATACATGTGCAGTGACAGTAAAGTCGAATCTAATCTAATCTAATCTAATCTAAAGGACACTCACTCATCATGTATCATGTATCATGTCTGGGTCCGAGTGAGATGGAACTCCACATGTTGTTAGCGCAGCAGTGACAAGCAGAAGCCAAGACGCAGGTGAAAGAGCTGAAGACTGTCCACCCGCTGGCTTTGTGCCCATGAAGAAGGAAACCTTTGGCCTTAAACTTCTGCTGCCTCGCAACTACATCTGCTCACAGGAAAGGGCCRGGAGTGAACCAGAGGAAATCTCTAAGTGCTTAWGGCAGCTCAGTGATGAAGCACATCTCTGCCACCACTGATGAACCTTTTTATTCCACTGAACCCAACTGGTGGTGAAAGAAGGGGATCTTTACTACATGGGCAACAGCTAGTTCTCTCTCGTGCTCTGCCCAGACCAGCAGTCAGTCCAATGTTGTCTCACCACTACAGTAATAACAACAACAATAAGCTGCAGTTACTGGTGATACCTAACTGACACTACGGGTTTGCTTCCAATGGTGGGAGAGATGTTTGTTCATCGTTGGACCACTAGTCCACCTCAAGCTGGGCAGCCCCCAGTCAGGAAGGTGCTGTAACACCACAGTCCACCATCACAGGCTTGTAAAAACCTGCGCATCAACATCACAACACTACAAGAGAGATGGGTCACTGAATCTGGTAGTCAATATGAGAAGGACTACACATTACTCTGGCAGCGCCGCAGTGGAAAGGAGCCCAGAGAGCACGGAGTTGCCTTTGTGATATCTTACACATACTAGATCCCAGAATTAGGGCACCAACAGTGAGATCTCTCTCCATCTGTCAACCACTTTCCAACGTATGAACAGTTTAAGCTCTGTACTCCAATCCTGAGCTCAAGCACACATTCGATTCTAATGCTTTCAACGCTTCGCAGCTTCTAAGCCAGAAGGGCCTCACCGACTGCCTTTAATTCCTCAAGACAGCTGTAACAACAAAAGCAGCCACTCGACCTGGTGCTCATTGACCTGACCAAGGTTTTCAATTTTGAACTCATGATGTACTGTTTAAGATTCTTGCGCTCATAGCCGGCCCACCAATGTAGCTTAGCCTGACTCTTTGGAACCTTCTGTGCAGTTGTGCTTCTGCAAGCATTCAGAAAGTCATCTACATCCACGAGCGCTCAGGAAACCTCAGTTTCAGGCATCACTGTACTGATCAAGAAATGAAATCAAAGAAATGCTCTTTGTGGATGATACTGCAGGTGTCACACATTGAGAAGGTTATCGAATCACAAATATAACCCGAGTGGCCTGTGTGCAGAGAAACGGACAGTGTTGATGCAGTAGAGAAGAAATCGACAAGAGCGAGTAAGATTAGCAATGTGAGCTGACTTTTAAAAGGTTTTCTAACATGTTGCATTTCACACTCGTCTGAACAAATCCCCTCTGATCTGACACCTTCACAAACCTGTCGCCGGCCTACCAACAGAGGCATCGGGTTAGCTCGCTAGCTCGCTAACATAGCTTATTAAAACTCCAGTAGAAAACACGTTCGCTAATGCTATGTGATGCTAGGTTACGTTCTTACATATTTATTTAGCACAAATGTGTGTACTGGTTGGAAAACAACCCGACTTTAGCACATTTACATTCTGATGTCTCCTCGTCTCCGCCCCGTCCACGTCAAACTGAAAACATGGAAACGAGTTTTATTACTGAGACGCTGGAGCACAGTTKAATTTATTATTAAACAGTTTAATTTAATTTATTTATTTCTGTATATTTGTTTGTGTATATTTGTTTGTGTGTGTGTGTGTGTGTGTGTGTGTGTGTGGTTAAGTGAGCAGGATCCTGTAGGATGCTGAGGATGATAAAATCTTCTCTTACCATTATGCACACACACACACACACACACACACACACACACCTCCTAACCATCGTCTGGCCTGAGGAGGACTGAGACATATTACTGTGTGTGTGTGTTTGTGTGTGTGTGTGTGTGTTCATAATGGTGAGAGAAGATTTTATCATCTTGAGTATCCTACACATATATGTGTGTGTGTGTGTGTGTGTGTGTGTTATCTTGTCGGGTGTTTACTGCGTCTGGGACTCACAGATATCATCAGTAAATATGCTGTTAGACAGAGACGTGCTCTGGGACGTGACTCTGCGCCTCGAGCCTCCACTCCACCCATCACTTCATCACTTCAGCCCTCGGCCCGTCCAGGATGCCAGGCACAAGCTACCGCTAACATCCTAGCATTGAGCTCCAAGCTACAACCTCTGTGATGTTCAGTGAAGGGCGTGGTCTGGTCTGAGTGCTCAGATTGTCATCAGCTCTCTTCCTGTCTGCCTGACGGCGCTGTGGTTATGCCGAGTCCAGAGCCGTACCCCTCTCAGGTTCTGATTTTGTGAATCGCACAGAGAATCAGACCCATCACGATGTGTGACGACACTGAAGGAAGATGCGGTTCGGTCTGGGTTTATGTTTGATTCGGAGTTGATATCAGTCAGGATCACGCACTGAACCGTTCCATTCATTCCCTGCACCGTATCACATCGGGACAGTTTAGCGCTTGTRTACGTGTGACTGTCACACTCGCGATTTCACATTCTGACCGACTGTTGCTGTCTGTAAAACTTCAGCTGATCTGATTAATGAGGTTCTCTGCTCTGTCCTTCACTTACTTGATTCAGTGAATCCTTTTGTTTACCAAACAGATTCTCCTGTTCACTCAGATGTTTAAGAGTGAACTTTATTTTACTAAACATGAACGCATACGAGTTTTATAAATACAGTAATGCTTAGAGTTAATGATCATGAGTTCAAGGTAAAGTGGGAACGCAATCAGCGAATCAGTTTAAATGAAGATGAACTGAGATGAATTGAATCACTTCTGCATCAGTGTGATGATGTGACAGCGAGGAAGGATTGTCCGGGCGGAGCTGCTTTCATGTCTAACAGGGAATGCTTACGTGCGTGATGAAGGTTAACAACACTAAATCACAGCAGGAGGAGGAGGAGGAGGGGCATTTGCATCATCACTGACATCATCTGCTCGATTCATGGCCAGATGTCCTTGTCCTGACACGAGTAACTCAGGCATTGTGAACAGATCCGAGACAGAGAAAATGGAGAGAGGGTAAAGCGTGTCGAGGATCATTCAGTAAATTAAACTCCCGTCTGATAAACATTCTCCTTGTGATGTTGAAAAGTCAAATCCAGAAAGAGCGCCAGGACTCACGAGGGGTGTGAGGCGGCGAAGTGATGAGGAGTTCATCCGTGCTTTTCATCTCAGGCTTTTCACTCAACACGGACAATCTAAAACCATCACAAGTCTCTTTCAGACAGATGTCCTGCGGTGCATCTCGTCTCATCTCTCACTGCACCACATTCTGCGCTCTGATTGGTCAGAACGTGTTGATTCATTCCCTCTAACAGCGACTCTGACTTTAGTGCAGGTTCATATTACTGCGCTCGCTCTGATACATCATCGTTTCCATAGTGACGGGTTCATGTGTACCGTCAGTGTAAGGAGTCTCCGGTGTCAGCGCTGTGTAACAGCCCGAGGTAAAGCTGGAACTCTACGGTTCTCGCGTCTTCAGGACAGACGAGGTTACGCTGCTTTGCGGTTTCTCGGTCACATGACCAGCTGAGATGTTTGTCCTATTCACTTTGAGAGAGAGAATAAAGAGCGCGGTGAGGGGACGAGTGTTGATAGWTGCTGTAATGAGAACAGGAACTCTCTCTCACCCGCTACAGCGACGGTCCACACGACTCACTGTAGCTCTAAATGGATGAACAAACAGTAAGTGGTGTTAGCTTGATGTTGTAGTAAAGCTATACATGACTCGGGGAACGTCGCAGGTCCCCGAGCGTTTCATTCCGTAGATTCTAGTGTGACGCTGTACGGAGCCGGATTTAGGGTTCATTGTGAGAAGTCGAGTCTCTGGAGCTCTTTGTTGAACTTTGTTGTGAAGTGAAGGAGAAGGCACACACATTTATATTCGTTCGGAGTTTGGTCCCGTTAGGAGCCGGTCTCACTCCTGCCTCGTTGCCTCGTTGCCTCGCCGTGCCAGCGTGCGGTCTCGCTCATTTCATGTGAAGTGGAATGTGTGCGCGGTCTGAGCGCTGTTTTGATATTAAACTTCCTCAGTGATAGCCGCGCAGGCAGGAATGTTGTTTAGCGTCTCGCTCCGGGTTGGCAGCCCAAAACAAATGGAGTTTAAAGAGGAAACCGCTCGATAGATATTGCTTGTCTACTTCCTGTTTTTGTCCAATTAGGGCATTATTATGGCGAGATCGGGCCGAGCCTCATTGTCTGCCTGTCAGACCTGAAAGTCCCGGCGAACCCCGTTACTGAGGTCACAGAGATACGGAGTAAAAATGACGACTCAACTTTCCATGTGCTTCATATTTGTCGGCTGTTGGCTGGAATACAACGTCCACAAGCGCGGGTTCCGTTCAGCAATACTGGAAAATATGATTTCTGTTTTTATTTTAATACACAACAATTCTGGAGTTATTTTTCAGTGTGAACGATCCGCGATCTCTCGGCCCGAGTCTCCCACATCATCACGTCATCCTGCGAAAACACATGTGAAGAAATAGATTTCACACACACACACACACACACACACACACACACACACACACACACACACACACACACACACACACACACACACATGAGGTCTCTTCCTATAAACATTTAATAAACTGTTAAATAAACCAATTAAACTATTTATACATGAAATAAAGATCAAATACAGATTAGTGCAAAAGTTTCTACCCCCTTTTATCCATATGCAGTGCAGTTTTCTAGTTAGACCTTTCACTAAATATCAACACTCAAAAGTTTACACCCCCCTACATGCTGCACCGTGAATCTAACAACTTTCTTGAGAACACCTGAACTGTGAACAGAAACGACACGAGAGATTTATGCTTCATGCTATACATCATAGTCCTTGTGTGTTGTGTTCATGTCTCTTTACTGCCTCGGCGTTTGAGGTTCCAGAGACCGCAGTGTGTGTCTGTAAAGGAAATGCATTGAGTAGGAACAATTATTTACTCCTAAATATTTTAAGTCTACACCAAAGATTTCAGTACTCAGTACACTGAGAATAGTGTGTGTGTGTGTGTGTTTGTGTGTGTGTGTGTGTGACAATTCAATTCAATTCAATTCAATTTTATTTTATTTCTATAGTGCTTTTAACAATGGTGATTGTCTCAAAGCAGCTTCACAGAAATGAAAAGAAAATGAAAAGAAAATTTATGGAAGTGTGTATGTGTGAGAAAAATGTGTCTAGATAATGAGATTGTCCCTGATGAGCAAGTCAAGGGTGACGGCGACAGCGGCAAGGAAAAACTCCCTGAGATGGTAACAGGAAGAAACCTTGAGAGGAACCAGACTCAACAGGGAACCCATCCTCATCTGGGTGATAACAGATAGCAGGGATTGTATAACATCATGTGTGTTATGCAGAGAATCAACTTTAGCCTCAATACCAGACAGAATCTAAATGTACTAAAATATTTTACATTCATTTAGATCCTATAGCTGTTTTCTCTGAGATCATAAACAGAAGATGTATAAGTTACTGTAGAGCGTCAGGAGCCCAGTTCCTCAGTCAGTTCCTCAGTCAGTTCCTCAGTCAGTTCCTCAGTCAGTTCCTCAGTCAGTTCCTCAGTCAGTTCTCTCTTCCTGTTTCAGCTGGTAGAGAGAATCTGGGACTCAGGAACCCAAATGTCTATCGTTACACACTCGGAACATTATATACACACATCTAGACCTTGCTAAGATTTGACAGCCCATGATTAAAGCACGAGTTAATTATCCTGCCTCATAAAAACTCTTCCGATAGCTCCGCCTCCTCGTCTGTCTGTCTGCTCTAATGTCTGATAATGACTAATGACGTCTGATGTCCCTGTCCTCCCGCAGGTGTGGTCGAGGCGTGGGACGCTGGGAAACATCTCCCAGCTATTAGACTACGGGTTAACCCTCGATATCATCTCCTTCCTGTGTTTAGTCCCAGCGGAGAACACTGAGAGAACCTCAGCTTTGATGTAGATAAACTGCAGATATCAAACATCTCTGCAAATTGCAGCCTCTTCCTGCGGCACTCTTCCGACCCAGACGGCCGCTGAGACCCGCCCGAGTCTCGTCCTGTCACGGTGGACTCAAGACTTTGTGGAAGTTTCAGATGAGGATTTATAGCGATGGCCGGCGGCCAAGACGCTCAGCTATAAATCAGATATACTTTAATTACAGAGAACACAGACAGAATAAACACCATCACAATAAACACCTCGTCTCACACGACTGTGTTACTTAAGGACAAGAGTCTGACCTGCGTGATTTAACCCGTTAGATCCCTGCAGCTTTCATCACCATCCTACAGGAGACTAAAGATTTATTATTAAATATTAAACCCATGTCACGCAGTGCTTTTACACGAGTCTCCGAGTCTGGTGTTGTTTAATGCGTTTTTCACTGCATCATGTTCCTGAAGAAACATCACACCACTGTTTCATCATTTCCTTTTAACCTCATCGTTAGCGTGACGCTAACACAAGGCATGGAGAACGCAGACTTAATTCCAGCGTGAGCCGCGTCCCCTACAGCTGCATTGTTAATGTTAAAACCCTGACGTGACTCCGAGGAAGACGGCGAGATGAGCGCGGCTCCTCGGGATCTCCGCATGTCCGGGGCAGAGGAGTGATGTGGGACTCGTCTTTGTTCCCCGTCTCAGTTCACACAATCACTGGCTCCGCTCCAACATTCTCCGAAAGCCAGTCAAACTAACAAGCCAGCGGAAGGTGACTCAGTGACTCAGTGACTCAGAGCGGGCACAGATAACTGGAAACACTGCCAGGACACAGCGCCACCTTCCTCATCCAATCCAAACACTTCGGCCTTCATGCCACATTCATGTCCATTCACACGAGTCCAATCTGGGAAATGATATCGAGGACGTCTAACCCGAGGGATCCAACGTGACGGGCGATATCTGAGGTTCTAAGAAGTCTAATGTCAGAGGTCCAACATGAAAGGTCAGATCTGGGACATAATAACGGAGACATCTGATCTAAGAACATGAATCTGAGCAGACGAATCTGACCGGTTGGTCCTGAGGAGTCCAGTCTAACTCTTGTACTACAGCTGAGGTGTCTGATCTGACCTGAGGCGTCAGGAGTCCACGCTGAATGTAAAGATGATGAGATGATACTCCAGCTCCAGTGCGCCAGGACATCTGGATTAGAAACACCTAATGGATATTTTTGTTACAGGATCAGAACGTTAGTAAAAAACGATAAGCGAAACATTAACACTTCTAATACGCTTAAGCTTTAGTTTCTAACGTAATGCCTCTGCAACGCTCTAAAAACCTCAGCTGGAACGATGCTTTGCTTCACATTGGGCTTTAGACTGGTTCGTGTTTGCTTAGAGCGTTTCCTCTGCAACATTTAAACACGTTAAAATCGCTGCACTTTAATCAGCACTTCAGAGGAACAACACCGAGTCCGTGTGMTCTTCATTAGAGAGTAGGAATGTGAGTGAGGCGCTCCGTAGAGTTCGCTCGGCGTGTGGAGACGACAGGGAAGGTACAGGACACCAACACCACACGGCCTTCAGACACGGAACAGGACAAGATGAGCGAGAGTGATGGAATGTTTCAATCGTTTATCACAGAGTCAATAAACTGGATAAAAAAAAGCTTTAGAACAAAAGGATAAAAAAAAATTATGAAATAAAACAAAAAAAAGCATTTTGAACAGCATCATTTACTCTTTACACAACTCTCCAAACCTCTCAACATCTCCACCTGCAGCACGCTGAGAGATAAACGGGTTCTTGGTCTGGTTCTCTTATGGAGTTCTGAGAGACACCACGAGGAGACTTACAGGTTCTACATCTGACCTTTTTACTCGCTCTGAAAGAACATGAGCGTTAATCTTCTCTGTAAAATGATTCACTCTTTTAGTCATTCATCAACACACACACACACACACACACACACACACACACACACACACACAGGAGGTCATGATTAAGTGTGTTTGATTAAGTGGTGTATTATTGTAGGTTATCACAGACACGTTCTGCTCTGGACAGGAAGACAGAGACGACCACAAACAGGATGCACTGGAATGTACTTCCGGTTGGCCAGGACTGATTCTCTGTACCATCCAGACACACACACACACACACACACACACACACACAAAACAACGTTTTCACACCACACAACGTTTTCACCCACTCAGGAACAGAAGGAAAAAACTTTGGTGAGAACCCAGCACTCAAGTGACATCAGTGTGGAACATCTCACTCAAATCAGCTGGTTCTCCTGACGCTCCTGAAGAGCCTCCCAGTTCTCGAGTGTTCAGGTGAATGGTGTTAGAGATAAGAACATTAAGAACACTTAAAGGTTCCATAAAACAGTTCCTTCTCATCAAGAACACTGCGAGTAGAACCTGAAGAGGAAATCAGGAACCCTGCGTTTCCCCCTGAAGCCTTACAGWGGAGACACACACATCCTTCAATGGACAAGATTTGGGACTCCTACAGGTTCTTTGCCTTTTCAAGAGCTCCATGTGGAACCCTACAACAGAACGCATCAGAAAAAGTTCCTAGGCAGATATTGTTATATATTTATATAGAACCCGAACCTTTAACTATTCAAAGGAGCCTTAAGCTCCAAGAACCAAGAAGCTAAATGCTAAACTACAGACATAGATATTCTAGACATCAGGAAAAAAATTACTGAGCAACAACTTGGAGTAAATATAATGCTTTTCAGATCAAAGGGCTCCTCCAGGGTTCTTTAAGGATTCATTTGATATTTAAAAGTTCTTGGTGCCACGCGTTGTCCGGTGGATCTTTTTGCTTCTTGTCCTTTCTGCAATTCATGAGGAACAGCAGCTCGCCTTCCTTCCATTAGCCGAGGTCAGAACCGAACCTCTTCACTGAAGCAGTGTGTGTGTGTGTTTTGTAGGACACTAAAGAACACAGCGCATGACTCAGAATATAGAATTATCATTGTGTGTCCTCTTAAGTTTCCTGATTAGATTTTTTAAATAAAAACCCAAAGCTCAGAGCTTTTAGGATGATTAAATCTCAGAGCCGTTCTTCCGCCTGCATCTCCATCATCAATGAAGACACCGTGAACATCATGCAGAGGAGAACCTTCATACCAACGTTCCTTCACTCCACACTCACCTCTAAGCGATGTTCTGTCTCGGACCTTCTGAGTGACATGACATCACACTCCACCCCACATGGTTCTGTTCTCCTTTAGGGTTCAGAAGTTCTAGCACTTCAGTAGAAGTTCCACTCCCCTGGGCCTCCGAGTGGCGCAGTGGTAAAGTGCTTGCATGTTCGATTCCCGGGTGATTCTGTAACCTCTCGTAGCCGGAGGTGTAGAGAGAGCTGATTGGCCGAGCTCTCTCAGAGGGGAGGGATGAGGGATCTGTGAGCTCAYGCATGCAGAAGTAGCGGATAGTGTTGGCCACCGAGTGTGTTACTCCGCCCCCCAACGGTGCGTGGGCGAGCAGTTCGAAAAGATGCCGTCTCTGGCTGGCGTAACGTGGCCCTCCTGGCTTGCCTTTTATAGGCAAGATTATTGATTAGTTTTTTTTWAATCAGCTGACCAACCACTTAAACTCAAATGGATACCTGGACAGTTTWCAATCTGGCTTCCGAACGCATCAAAGTACAGAGACAGCGCTCATRAAGATAATAAACGATATTTGTTTAAATTCTGATCCTGGCAAAATATCAGTGTAGCACTGCGTTTGACACTGTCGATCATAACATACTAATAGAAAGACTGGAAAACTGGGTCGGGCTTTCTGGGATGGTACTCGAATGGGTCATGTCATACTTAGAAGGGAGAGGTTATTATGTTTGTATAGGAGAGCATAAGTCTAAGTGGACGTCCATGACATGTGGAGTCCCACAAGGCTCAATTCTTGCACCGCTCCTGTTTAGCCTGTATATGTTCCCACTGAGTCAGATAATGAGATTGAACCAAATTGCCTCTCACAGCTACGCTGATGATACCCAGCTTTACCGAGTCTTATCTCCAAATGATGAAATTAACAGTTGGATGTGCCAAAATGTTCTTCAGTTAAACAAGAAGAAAACTGAAGTCATTGCATTTGGAAACAACGATGAAGCTCTGAAGGTGAATGCATACCTTCACTCTAGGGGTCAAACAACTAAAAATCAAGTTAAGAATCTTGGGGTGATTCTGGAGACAGACTTTAGTTTCAGTAGTCATGTCAAAGCAGTAACTAAATCAGCACACTATCGTATCAAAAACATTGCAGGAATTAGATGCTTTATTTCCAATCAGAACTTGCCTTCATGCCTTTATCACCAGCAGGGTGGATCATTGTAATGGTCTCCTCACCGGCCTGCCCAAGAAGACCATTAGACAGCTGCAGCTCATCCAGAACGCTGCTGCCAGAATTTTGACTAGAACCAGAAAATCTGAGCACATCACCCCAGTCCTTACACTGGCTCCCTGCAACATTCAGGATAAATTCTAAAGTACTTTTACTCGATTATAAATCACTCAATGGCCGAGGACCTAAATACAYTGCAGATCTGCTCACTGAATATAAACCTAACAGACACTCAGATCATTAGGATCGAGTCAGTTAGAAATACCAAGAGTTCACACAAAACAAGGGGAGTCCACTTTTACTTATTATTCAGTTCAATTCAATTTTATTTA
>QMIH01004611.1:0-13441 GCA_003987875.1 Clarias batrachus
CATGTAACAGTCAGTCCTGGAGTCTGGAGTGTCTCTCTGCGTCTTCTCTCTCTTTCTATCACAACTATGTTAGGACTGATCTCAGAGCTCCATCATCCTCCAGAATAGGAGTGTATGTGGATCACAGTGCAGGAACTCTGTCCTTCTACAGCGTCTCTGACACCATGAAGCTCCTCCACAGAGTCCACACCACATTCGCTGAGCCTCTGCACACTGCATTTGGGTTCTACAAGTYTGGTGGGTCTGAATCAGGAAGAACTATCAGGCTCTGTGATCCAAATRAATGAAGCTGTGCTGTTTTATAATCTGAAGTATACGGATAAATTGAAGCACATTTCTTTATTGATTTCAACTGTGACAAATTTACCTTTAAAGGAAAATCATTAAAACACTACATCACTGAGTTTACRCTTAGGTTCGGCCGATCATTTTTACATTGCTGTTTAAACATATAAATTAAATAAATAAAAAAGGAGTCAACTATGTAAGCAAATTAGCATCTTAKCAAGATTACTCTATATGTGCCGTAAATACATGTTAATGATTTATAAAACTTTTATGGCACTGTTATCTTTAAAATCTGTTTCATTGAACTTATGACTGTAATATGATTCTAAACCTTCATGATTAAAATTCAGTTATTTGTCACGTGTACCTTACAGCACAGTTAAATTATTTTTTTCGCGTATCCCAGTTAGGCAACTGATATATGTATGTATGCATGTATGAAGGATGGCTTTCTAAGAATATGGAACTGTCTTTATTTATTGTATTATATCTTTTATTTCCACATAGAAACTGAGTCAAACTGAGTCAAATAAAGGTCGTTTATATTTCTGTTTCAGCAGAAAGACCTGAGAAACATAAAATAACCATAATTTGTACGGGGCAGTTMATTCTAATTATATTCATAATGTTTAAATAGTAATATTTTGGAAATTGTACAATGCACTAGTTCTCTGTTTATAAAAAAAAATTATTTCACTTGAGCAACTATTTTTGACCAAAATGGAGCTCTTTGCCACATAGTAAAATCTGTGAAAAACTGGTATTCAGGTTTTGGAGACATGACCTGAGCCAATCTTCAGACCTAAACCCAATAAAAAACTGTTGGAAAGTGGTGAAGAAGAAAGTAGCAAGAAAGAAATCACCATCTGTACTTGATTTCAGGAGCATTATAGCATGCATGAATGGAGCAAGTGACACTKGTACATTTGAGTACTGGAGAAAGCTTTCTGCCTCTATGCCCAGGCAGATCCAGCAGTTTTTGAAGTATAAAGGTCTTCATATTAAACATTGCTTGTTGTACATGTCACGGTGTACGCATGTGATGGGCGTGCACCTAAATCTGAGAAAGAACTGCTCGAGCTCCTGCGGCACCTTCACTCCCGCGTAGAGCCTGCTTTTGTAACTTAAAATGTATGTTGTAAATTTATGTTGTTACATGTATGTAGCACCCTGGTCCTGGAGGAACGTTGTTTCGTTTCACTGTGTACTAACTGTATATGGTTGGAATGACAATAAAAGCCTACTTGACTTGACTTGACTTGACTTGACTTTTGCGTCCCTGCCGCCAAAGTGGAAAAGGCAGCTAGGAGGACTGCTTTAGGGTCCCTGATCCCAGCCGGGAAACCCACCAGCCAATGGACATCCAGGAGAGACCTTTGGCCGCACCMAGAGAGAGCTAGGAGGAGCCAGTTTTTGCTTTAAAAAGTGTGTTTTGCATGGAATTAATGTGCAGCCATATGGGTTATAGTGAAGTATTGAATGGATAGCAGAAGAGCCTCTATGGTTAATAAAGAAGTACTCACAACCTCTTTGCATTTGTGCTTATCCTCGCTCTCTCTCTCTACTCAAATTCAGGCTTTATTAGCATGACAAWTACGGACAGTCGTATTCTCAGAAACTCAGAAAGTCAGATGAAAATATCAGGAAAATATATATGGGAGAACATATAAATCATCCACCAATAACCTGTCAACTGCTCCCAGGCCCAGGCAGTGCATGCCGGTGATTAGAAAAAAGCTACTCATACCAGTCTCCTCTCCCTACAGATTTGGATTCCTACAGTATGACGCGCCCTTTGCACATACAGTATCCCTCCAAGGAGCAGCCTGCGCACCTGCGCCTCTGGTTCCCCGGGGCACTCACTTTCCGCTCCGGCCAACCCTGCCAAGTACAGTGACTCACCTGAGCGCAGACCCTCTCAGACAAGTGCTATTCTATGTTTGTCTCTCAATCCACCGCATATTAATAAAAGTGCACTTTGTGTTTCACCACATCTGTGCTTCTCTGTGAGATATGCCCATCCCCAACCCTCACAAAGATACCCAGCACCTGCTCAAGAAGCTGACACCGCACAATGATCTCAAAGCTTACGTGAAGACCTTAGAGAGGATGGTGAGGCTGAAGAACTGGCCAAAGTATGAGTCGATCTTTATCCTTTTGCCCCTTCTCATGGGAAAGTCCAGAAGTCCTACTTTGCTCTCCCTGTGGATGATGCAGAGGATTATGAATTATTAAACATGGAAATCCTGGCCCACTGCAGACTTTGCAGCACTCAGGTAGCACTAGAAGTCCACCGCTGGGTGTATGATGCACAGATCTCCTCCCTGTGTCCTTTGCCTGTCCAAGTTTGCCACCCGGTGGCTGCAACCAGAACTGCTATCCCTGAAAGAAATTACCGCGCCAGAAGTGATGGACAAAGTACACTGGACACAAGAGGCAGAGAAAGCATTCAAACAACTGAAACCCCACCTCACCAGCTCCCCCACTCTCCAGAACCCTGACTTTAACAGACCATTCACGCTATACACAGATACATGAAAGACAGGGCTCAGAGCCCAGTCTTGAGTAGGAAACTGGCATCTGCAGAGCAAATATACGCCACAATAGAGCATGAGGCCCTTGCCATTAAGTGGGCTACAGATGAGCTAAAATATTATTTAGCCAGATGGCACTTTACACTAATTACAGATCGTGCTCCTCTACAGTGGTTGGCAAGGGCTAAAGACACAAACCCTTGCATAACACACTGGTTCCTCTCACTACAAGATTTCCCTTTTTCAGTCCAACACAAGGCAGATGCACAGAATGGCGCAGATGTATTGTCCAGGTGCCACTCACTTTTTTCAACACCAAGGACAAAGCTGGCGATAGGCTCATAGCCAATGTGCCGCATAGGAGAACATCTTCTCACTTATCACAAAAGAAAGGCAAGCAGGGCTCAACAAGCAAGATAGGCAGCATTGAAATGTTCAAGAAAGGGGCAGGGTGCTGTGACCTGCGCATCCGCTTCCCTGTCACTCTCACCTTCTGCTCTGGCCAACTCTGCCCACCACAGCAGCTCACCAAAGCACAAACTCTCTCCCTACGCCTGTGTCTTCTGCTGACCACCCTCACCTACTGCCCTGGGCACCCAAGGGCCTTAATTGCACATGTGTGATTGTCTCTGATTGTCCACCACACGTTAATAAAAGCACACCTTGTGATTCTCTGCATCTGTGCCTCCCTGTCCCCATGATTTTTGTGCTCACCACAAGGCTTTACAATAAAGTGCACACATTTTGCACATTGTGAAGGCCTCTAAGTTCAGCTTTCTAGTAGATTATGCAGATTAGGCTAATTGCCCATAGTGTGTGAATGAGTGTGTGAGTGCGTGTATGTGTGCATGCCCTGTGATGGATTGGCACCCTGTCTACCCTGCATTGTGCCATAAGCCTCCTGGTGTGAGTGACATTGTTACAGAGGACACACACAGGTCCTGAAGGTTCTGAAGCAAGTAAACTCAAACAGTAGTACCTGGCGGTATATCACCAGGAGTACTAAGAGCCTGTGCTGAGCAGCTGGCAGTTGTGCACACAGACACCATTAACTTGTAAGCAGTCATCCCACATTTATTCGAGTCTGTCATCATACCAGTGGCGAAATAAAATAGACATTGTCTTTGAATGATTTCAGACGAGTGGCACTTACGCAGGTTGCCATAAAGAGCCTAGAGTCCAGAACTCGCACTGTCCCATTTCAGTTCACCTACCACCCCAGCAGATCAGTGGACAAGGCAGTAGCCATGGCCCTACACCACATACTTCTACATCTGGAGTACAGCAAAACATGCAATGATGCTCTTCCTAGACTATAGTTCTGCCTTCAATACCATCCATCCAGGAAAGCTGTTTGTGAAGCTGACAGACCTGAGGGTCCCAACCTCCACTTATAATTGGATTTTGGACTTTCTCATGGACAGATAACAGGTCTAGAGGATAGGAGACAAGGTCTCAGCTGAGCTTACAATCTGCACAGGAACACCACAAGTCTTCTGCCTTAGCCCTAATTTCTACAGCCTGTACCACAACTGCACCACCACCCAGGACAACACTGTAATCATTAAATACGCTGATGATACAATCATCCTGGGCCTCATCAAGGATGATGACGAGTCTGGTTACAGGGAACTGGTAAAAATCATTTGTGCTATGGAGAAGAAAATGACTCATTCTCAACATAGACAAGACCAAAGAAATAATAAAGCCTGCTAAAGAAGGCTAGACGCAGTCATTCATTCAGGCCTATCAACAACTTATAGAGCGCTTTACATTCTGGTTTAGAAACACCACCCAGGCAGAACAGAAGGTTCTCCAAAGAGTCATAAAGGTTGCAGAGATGATAAATGGATCTGACGTCCCCTCCTTCTTCTATTGGCTGCTCCCGTTATGGGTTGCTCCAGCAGACCATTTCTTTCCATCTAACTCTGTCTGCCACATCTACCTTTGTCACTCAAACCTCCTGCATGTCCTCTCTCACTACATCTATAAACCTCTTTCTTGGGCTTTCCTCTTCTCCTCCTGCCTGACAGCAACATCTCTAAAATTCTCCTCCCAATATACCCCTCATCGCTCCTCTGCACTTGTCCAAAACATCTTAATCTGGTCTGCACTGTCCACCTCCACCTTAAATCAGTCAGTTGTACTTATGGCACACCGCACCTCTGTAATGCGTTCCTTACATATTTTGCACCAACTGTATTTATATCTATATTTTCATTTAGGCCTTTGGCTCTAATCTAGAGCACATTCTTGTCTTCCACTCCTGACGTCTTCATGCAATACCACAGTTATCTTTGTGCACTCTGTCATACACTTTCTCACAATGCAGCTCTTTCTGACCCTCTCAATACTTTACCATCAGCGTTCTCAAAGCTAACATAGCATCTGTGGTGATCATTCTTGGCATGAAGCTGTAGTGCTGCTCACAGATTGTCACCTCTCTTTTCAATCTAGCTTCCCCTACTCTTTCCCATAACTTCAGGTTGTGGCTCATCAGCTTTATGCCTCTGTAATTGCTGCAGTGCTGCACATCTCTCCATTCATAAGGGCATCATCTCACCTTTAAACCAACTGCATTTTAGTTTATATCTTCACAGTGGAGAACATTCAGAGTTTATTCCCAGAGTAGAGAAGAGTTTTTGAAATGTACATCTCACACACATCCACTGTATTGTTTATTTGAATAAGTGTGATTTTCTCTCTCTCGTTTACATTTATATTTACATTTAGGCATTTGGCAGGTGCACTTATTCAGAGCGACTTACAAAAAGTGCTTAGAAGTTTTCATCACTGGATATATACTTACACTGGGTTACTAGGTTACTAACTGTGCCATCACTAACTAAGTGCCATCCACAGTTACATTGTCGAAGACTCAACTGTGCAGACATTGAGAGGAAGGTCGTTCCACCACCTAGGTGCTAGACCAGAAAAGAGTCTAGTTGAATGTCTTCCCTGATCCCTGAGAGATGGTGGATGAAGATTCCAGTGTAGGGAGCGGAGGAGTGGGGTGATGTGGGAGAACTTGCGAAGGTTGAAAACGAGACGTGCTGCTGCATTCTGCATCAGTTGCAGAGGATGAATCATGAACAGGGGAAGACCTGCCTGAGTTAGTAGTCCAGTCTTGAAATAACAAGGAACTGAACAAGCACCTGAGTAGCCTGTGAAGAAAGAAATGGGCAGATTCTTCTAATGTTGTTCTTCTAAGAAGAAATCGAAAAGAGCGAGTAAGGTTGGTGATGTGTGGACAAAATAACAGATGGTTGTCCACAGTTACCCCAAGATTGCTAGCAGTTCCTAAAGGAGTGATCTATTTGTTGTCCAGGGATCTCACAAGGTTTTGACCTGGGGATGAATAGCCAGGGACGAACAGCAGTTCAGTTTTACTCAGATTGAGCTTCAGATGATGAGCTGCCATTCAGGATGAGATGTCTGCTAGATATGCTGAGATCCGGGTGGAAATGAGAGTGTCTGAGGGAGGAAAGGAGAGAATACGTTGCATGTCATCCTGCATAATACTGGTATGAAAATCCGTGCGATGATATGACCTTGAATACGTGACCATGTATAGAGGGAGAACAGAATATGACCAAGTACTGAGCCCTGTGAGACACCTGTAGAAAGTCTCCGTGGGCCAGATGTGGATCCCCTCCATGTCACCTCATATGACCTCTAGGTCAGAAGCAAATCATTGCCATGCTGTTCCACAGATTCCAAGACTTGTATGAATAGATAATACAAAATTTTGGTTCACTGTGTCAAATGCAGCCGACAGGTCCAGGAGGATGTGGACAGATGATAGTTTACTTGATCTAGCAGCATGGAGCTTCTCAGTAACTGACAGAAGTGCAGTCTCTATGGAATGTGCCACTTTGAATCTGGATTAGTTGGGGTCATTAAGGCTGTTCTGTGAGAGATAAAGAGACATTTAGTTCTTAACATTCTCTCAAGAATTTTGGAAATAAAAGAGAGAAGCGATACCAGGCGATAGTTGTTAATTTCTGCTGGATCCATGCAGCAGAAGTTCTTGAGGAACGGTTTCCCTTCCTAAAAGCAGCAGGAACATGAACAGATGATATGAAATGGTTGGTGATGGTTGTGGTAAAGGGAAGCAGGCCTGGAGCAGTGTGGAAGGGATTGGGTCTAATGAACAGGTGGTGGGGATGGATGACGTGCTAGAAAATTCTGCTAAGGGAGTGGAGGGAAGGTCCTGAAGTTCTGGTGTAGGAGTTGGGTTGGGAGCAAAGGACTGGTAGATTGCTGCAATTTGCCCATCGTAGAATGTGGCGTAGTCATCAGCAGTCAGAGAGGATGGGGCAGGAGGTGCCAGTGGGTTGAATAGTGAGGAGAAGATACAACATCCACCGGCCACGCACCACCCACCGTCCAGTGGCCAAACAAACAAACAAACAAACAAACAGAATTCCTGTTTTATATATGGATGTCAACACCGTCAATTAGGAAATTTCTGATTGGTTATGGATTTATTTTTTAGTAAATTGTTCTCACAATAGTGTATTTCTGGTGAAATATAAAATTTATTAGGAAGAGGAATACTACTTTACTGTTTTTAGGTAACAATCAAGGATTTTTTTCATAGTAACTTTGAGGAAGCCAGTTTTTATCCTAATTAAATGCTATTAAAAGCTGTTGCATTGATTTTTTAAAATAATTATATGACAGTTACAACAGTTATTAGAAAAACCTTTCTATATATTTTAAATACAATAGATGTAATCCTAATGATTTAATGCAGAACAGAAGAATGAGATATTCCTGTGAAACTGTACAGTACAGTATAAATTTAAAGCTATTTACACTAAAGAAAAGGGATAAAAGTTTGTAGTTTATGTGTAGCTTCTCCAGTTATTTGGGCCGTGAGTTAAGTTGTACGTCTTTGGTGGTCAGACAAATACACTCGCTGTTCGGTAATCGGAGAGAGAATCACAGATGAGAAATGGAAAAAGTCGATCAGATAAAGATGAGGTTTTGTATTAAAACCACTCCAGCGTGTTAAAATTCACTTCTACCACTTCAGCGCTGTTATTTCAGCCAAAGTGAAAATACTGTATGAACTAATCCCGGTCAAAATATCTTCATCTTTATCTTTCCTAATTAATATCTATTAATTCAACAATGAAAAAACAAACAAAGCTCCACCGTCTCCTCAAGACAGGACGGGATGAATGCTCTCGTCCGCTCTGGATGACTTACTGTATCTCTTCAGTGGGCTTATCTCTTTTATTTTATTTGACTTTTTATTTAACTTTTMACTAAGAGTACACGCTTGTCATGGCATGCGGCCCTCTCTCTCCCTTTGAGGTGAAATGCTAGTCCTTACAAGTTATCTACATGGGCTTTAGTTATGTACTGGAGGGAGATGAAACAGTTAACAGGGGAGTGTTTCTAATCTCTTCGTCATTGTGCTCCTGCCTCTCTCAACCACTCACAAAGAACCAGGAAGTAACCGCACTGAAACTAAACAAATCTCTCTCTCTCTCTCTCTCAGTGTGTGAGTTCAGGAAAATGGCTGAGTCCAGTATTTCAGTAGATCGGAGCGAGTTCCTCTGTCCGGTGTGTCTGGATCTCCTGAAGGATCCGGTGACTCTCCCCTGTGGTCACAGTTTCTGTAAGCTGTGTATTAATGGCTGCTGGGATCAGGAGTTTCAGTTCAGTGTTTCCAGATGTCCTCAGTGCAGAGACACTTTCACTCCAAGGCCTGYTCTACGCAGAAACAACATGCTGGCTGAAGTGGTGGAGAAACTGAAGAAGAAGACTGAAGTCCAAGCTGCTTCTCCTGCTCACTGTTACGCTGGACCTGGAGATGTGGAGTGTGATTTCTGCGTAGGGAGAAAACGCAAAGCCCCCAAGTCCTGTCTGATGTGTTTAGCTTCTCTTTGTGAAACTCATTTGAAACCACATCTGGAAGTTCCTGCTTTGAAAAAACACACATTAATTGAAGCCTCAGAAAAACTCCAAGAGGAGATCTGCTCTGAACATAACAAGCTGATTGAGATCTACTGCCGTACTGATCAGAGTTATATCTGCACACTGTGTATGCTGGATAAACATAAAGGCCATGACGCAGTTGTAGCGGAAAGAGCTGAGAAGCAGGTGAGAACTCGTCCTAATGATATTTCTCATTTCTAGTTAGCAGGTTGAGTCAGTTACAAGGTTTAATTATGATTAAAGAGTAAAAWKTATCACATTTTAAGGAACTGTATTCGTAGTCTGTGTTCTTTATAATCAGATCATTTGAGTTAATGTTTAATCGGCCAACGCCCATTTTACAACTTAAACTAAACTAGTCCATCCAAGAGAGAAAACCTCAGTGAACTTTAACTCCTTATCTGGCATTATTATTTATCAGTTCATAATGTATAATGGCTGAAACAGGCTGTGAACACTATAAAGGTGAGCAGTGAGCAGAGACAGAGCTGCTCCTAGAAACACACACAACATGGACAACATGGAGACATTTAGAGTCGCAGTAASRGAGGGAATGATAGATGAGMTTTACATCCTGTGTGTGTGTGTGTGTGTGTGTGTGTGTCCTAACAGCTGAGTGCACAAACAGCTGTGGAGAACCGAGTTGGACGACTTGTGGAGCAACTACAGGAGGAGCTTTTTAATCTTCCGAAGGTAGAAAACTCAAACTCGCTGTCTGATCTACAGACACAGCTGTTTCTCACTCACTCTCCGAAACACCTCTTAAGATTCAAGATTTAAAAGTGTAAAAATATTTACATTTGTATTGCCAAAGCTTAGAGATACGGCACAAGAATAACAGAATTATTATTAATAAAATAATATTAACAATAACAGTGATCAGTGCGTATTTGTTTGTGTGTGTGTGTGTGTGTGTGTGTGTGTGATATGGTGTGGTGTGGTCACTCGCTGCCCCTCACTTTGTGGCAGGTGTGTGTGTATTGTGCTGCTAGTGTGCTCTCTCCCTGTGCTCCCCCAGTAGGTGGGCCAGTTTGTCTGGCAGTTGAAGTTGGTTATGAATTTATTGAAGAATTAAGTGTGAATGTGGTGATATTTTGGGGATTGTGTGATGAAGTGCAGCTCGGTCTCTATTTTGTTGAGCATGCACAGCTGGCACAGTCTCTTCTCTCGGGGCAGTCAGGTCTGTCCGTGTCCCCCGTCTCTAAGGCCAGACAGTGCTTGCTGAATCTCATTAAGACAACACTAAATGTCCCTGTCTGACATCACAAGTGAGTCCTAACTTTAATCTGCTTTCTGTAGACTTTAGCTTCTGGACATCGCGCTCTCACATCTGAAAGACCAGATTCTCGTGTATCCAGCATCAGTGTCCAACAATATCTCTCATTTGATGGAGTGATGAATTCTCTCTCAGATCTGAAGAAGAGACTCGAGGAATATGGTGAGAGGAGCTGCTCCATGTTGGAGGTCTTTACTCTCTGTAACAGAGTGATGTCGAGGTGTCAGTCTTCATTCCTGAGCACCAAAGTTCTGCACAGTTTAGAGTTTTTAACACTCGCCTTGTTCGAATCCTGATGATGAACTACTGATGTGAATGAGTTTGTGTTCGAGCTGAGAAACTTCAGTCTTCATTCTTCATGTCTGATTTTAAAGAGTTGACCATCTGACCTTTTTATTTCTGTCTTCACAGTGGAGGACGCTCAGAGTTTACTCACAGAGCCACAGAGCCGAGACGAGTTTCTGAAATGTACGTCACACACCTGCTGTATTGTTTTGTTTTCATTGTGATTTCTTTTTCTCTCGCAAGTACAGAAAATACCACAATCGTAAACATGAAATTACAGTATATTACTATTATATTTTGTTAATTAAATGAAAAAACTTTTAATTTTATGATTTTTTTCCAGATTTCTGTCCTCTGACTCTGGATCCCAACACGGCACATTGTAAACTCATTCTGTCTGAGAACAACAGAGCGGTGAGGTACAGTGAGAACGAGCAGCAGTACCCTGACCATCCAGAGAGATTTGAGTCCTGGTATCAGGTGTTGAGTAAAGAGAGCATAAGTGGACGATGTTACTGGGAGGTGGAGTGGGACAGTTACATAGGTGTGGCCATAGCAGTCGTATGTAAGGGGATCACCAGGAAAGGAGAGGGCGAGGAGTGTGCTTTTGCACTTACCGATCAGGCCTGGAGTCTGGAGTTTCCCTCAGGATCTTCTGGCTGTTTCTATCACAACAACATTGAGACTGAACTCAGAGCTCCATCATCATCCTCCAGAATAGGAGTGTATGTGGATCCCAGTGCAGGAACTCTGTCCTTYTACAGCGTCTCTGACACCATGAAGCTCCTCCACAGAGTCCACACCACATTCACTCAGCCTCTGTACGCTGGGTTTGGGTACTACAGGTCTGGTTTTTCTGAATCTGGAGGAATTATCAGGCTGTGTGATCCAAAGTAATCAAGCTGTGCTGTATCTGTAGTGCACAGATAAATTGAAGCACATTTACCTTTTTATTCCCAACTGTGACAAATCTTTCAAGTTAAATCATTAAAACACTGAGTTTAGACTTACTGTAGGTTCGGCCGGTCATTTACATTACTGTAAAGAACATAAATGAAATAAGTAGAATAAGAGACACCGACAGTATGTAAGCAAATTCATATCTTAGCAAGATTACTCCATGGCATTGTTATCTTTAAAATCTGTTTCAATGAACCTATGACTGTAATATGTTTCTTTGTGGTGAGGAAATCTGTCATTGTTAAACCTTTATGACTGAGATTCAGTTATTTGTCACATGTACCTTACAGCACAGTGAAATATATATATGTTTTTTTGCATTTCCCAGTTAGGAAACTGATGTATGTACTGTATGTATGAAGGATGTCTTCTTAAGACTATGAAACTGTCTTTCTTTACTGTATTCTATCTTTTATTTCCACATAGAAACTGAGTCAAATCTATGAAGCGCATTATATTTCTGTGGAGCTTACACTCACAAGTCCATCCGTTTCAGCGGAACAACCTGGGAAACATAAAATAACTATAATTGTCCCTTATCAAATAATACTAATTATATTTATAATGTTTAAATTGTGATCTTTTGAAATTGTGCAATGGTTGCCAAAATATTAATACAACATATGCCATGTATTAGTTCTTGTTTAACACAAAAATAAACATTTGCCATGAGTTATGACTCCTTCTATGGTCTCTGAAAAACTGGTTTTCAGGTTCTGAAGGCATCTTCAGATCTAAACCCAATAGAAAACTGTTTGAAAATGGTGAAGAAGACAGTGGTGAAAAAGAAATGACTTTCTGTACATGATTTCAGGAAGCATTGTGCATGCATGGATGGAGCAAGTGACCCCAGAGTACTGCAGATGGCGTTTAGAATTTGCCCAACCAGATCCAACGGTTTTTGAAGAATAAAGGTCTATATACTGATTGTTGTACACCAATTTCATTTCATAATATATGAAATCTATTTATATTTTCATTTCATGAATACATATAACGTGGCGAAAATATATAATTTCACTTTTGTCTAACACACTAAATCTGTCCTCTCACACACTATGACCTACAAACATGGAGTAAACTCCCCAGAGCAGCACTTCACCAAATGCCAGTCATACACACTCATTCCCAATCACCCTCACCGCCTTTATAATCAGAAACTTTGGATTTTATAAAACATAAAGTTGTAACGGTTGGATAATTCATAACCTGGTTATGGATGTTTAATCTAGGCTCTGGTGAAGCGCTAGAACAAGAAAAGACACTCACAAGCAGTGTAAACAACAACCCAAAGTGTATTAACAATAACTAAACAAAAGAGGTGCACAAAAAAACCAACAACAAAAACTAATAATAATAATATTTACCAAATATTTACAACCAGATGATGTGTACAGTAAGAGAGTGGAATGATTGTACAAAGTCCCGATTATTTATGAACAGTGTGTGTAGTGGGAGAGCTGGATCAGCCTCACCGGAAGTGTCCGGCAGGTACAGTAATAATCCGGCTCGATGTTGGAGACCGCGGTGAAGTTGGTTTTATRTTGGACATTCGCCACACATTCAAGATTATCCCTTCAATATCTTGAGAAATAAAACCAACAAAAATGACAAATCGCATATTTTCTTACTCTGGAGTGGACAGAGAAGCTACTACAAATAAATATATTTTAGATCTTCTCCTGTTACAGCCTGCTGGAGCTAAATCTTTCAGAAACACTGCTTACCGGCGCTTTATAGAGAGGGAGTCACTAAGGGACCGTCTAAAAAAAAGTTTGTTTAGGTTGTCTTGCATCTGTTAATTTAACCTTAGTAAATGAATTTAAAGTTAGCTGAACAAATGTGATAATTGAAGTAATCATAAGTACTTAAGTAACAGTAACAGTAAGTGTCACCTCAAAGTTCCAGCAATTTAAATCTAAACAGCACTGGTGGCTCAGTGGGAGGTGGCCATGCGAAAGACCCGGGTTCGATTCCCGCGCTGGATTGAATTTACTTTATTTGCAACAAATTCCAATATTGATAGTTCTGTTTACTTAAAATTACTTTTAAAAAATGATGTCACTGATTACCTCAAATATTTTGAGTTTTGCCAACTTAATCGGGTTTACAGTGTAAAAGTAAAGTAGAAGAAGAAGTCTAGTAA
>QMIH01004614.1:6396-16544 GCA_003987875.1 Clarias batrachus
TATTTTTATGTATTTATTTTTTGGGGCTGCAGAATGGATAATTTGAGTTTCCCATTATTTCTTATGGGAAAGTACTATTTTGTTTACGAGTGTATTGAAATACGAGTTATGCTCATAATACAAGGTTCCACTGTACTTTATATTTCATGTTATTTGTTTTTATGTATATATTTTTTGGGGCTGTGGAACGAATAATATCCATTATTTCTTATGGAAAAAGTTTTATTTGGTTTACGAGTGTTTTGAAATACAACCCCGCTTCCAGAACGAATTGTGTTTGTAATCCAAGGTTCCACAGTAATGGAGAAGAAATACCATAGTAGACTTAACATTCATACCGAATATGACGGATTGAAGTGCAGAGTGAGAATTTGGTAGAAATCTTATATTTACCAGTAAATGTGTTGCTGTGCTCTAAAGCCTCTTAAGAGATTAGCTAAAAGTTTCTCAGATTTCTCCCCATGCATGTAAAATTGGCTCCTACTAATTGACGTTCAATTACATGTATTGAGCKGAGTTCAAATTTAGTTTGCAATTCTACTAGTTTTTATACAGATCAGGTTTTTAAATAAGCATTCTACTGATCTATTTGTTTAATTTGGTTTACTCATATAAATATTTTGATTTAAAAAATTGGTAGAGAGAGTCCTCTCCTTCTCCTAGAGTCTTCTAGGTCTATGACTATGGCTGTTAACTTGGAGTTGCTTTCCCAAAGACAGCAGATATTTCCCAACCTCAGGACCTTCCCTTCCCTCCCTTAGTGGAATTCTTCAACCTGTCATCTGATGAGATTCAGCAGATTATCTCGTCATCTAACCCCACCACCTGTTCTTTAGACCCAATCCCATCCACAATGCTTCAGGCCATCTCACGAGACCTCCTTCCCTTCACCACAACCATCACCAACCATTCCATATCATCTGGTCATGTTCCTGCTGCTTTTAAGAAAGCAAGCGTTATTCCCATCCTCAAGAAACCCTGCCTGGACCCATCAGAAGTTAACAACTATCGCCGGGTATCACTTCTCCCTTTTATTCCCAAAATTCTTGAAAGGACTGTTTATAACCAAACGTCTCTTCATCTCTCACAAAACAACCTCAATGATCCCAACCAATCTGGATTCAAGGTGGCACATTCCACAGAGACTGCCCTTCTGTCAGTCACTGAGAAGCTCCATGCTGCTAGATCTGCTAAACTGTCATCTGTCCTGATCCTCCTGGACYGGTCAGCTGCATTTGACACAGTGAACCACAAGATCCTATTCTCGCAAGCCTTGGTATTTGCAGAACAGCGTGGCAATGGTTTGCTTCTTACCTAGAAGTTAGGTTGTATGAGTTGACATGGAGAGGATCTACATCTGCCCCATGTAGACCCTCTACTGGTGTTCCGTAGGGCTCAGTACTTGGTCCTCTTCTGTTCTCCCTCTATACCCGGTCTCTTGGTAAGGTCATATTAAATCGCATGGATTTTCATACCATTGTTATGGAGATGACACTCAACTTATTTTCTCCTTTCCTCCCTCTGACACTCAGGTTTCCACCCGGATCTCAGCATGTCTGGCAGACATCTCATCCTGGATGGCAGCTCATCAGCTGAAACTCAATCTGAGGAAAACCGAACTGTTGTTCATTCCTGGTGACTCATCCCCAGGTCAAGATCTTGTGATATCCCTGGACAACAATCAAATCACTCCTTCAGCCACTGCCTGCAATCTTGGTGTAACCATGGACAATCATCTGTCATTTTCCCCGCACATCGCTAACCTTACTCGCTCTTGTAGATTTCTTCTTTACAATATCAGAAGAATCCGCCCATTTCTTTCTTCACAGGATACTCAGGTGCTTGTTCAGTCCCTTGTTATTTCAAGACTGGACTACTCCAACTCACTCCTGGCTGGCCTGCCTCTGTCCACAACTCTGCCCACTCAGTCGTGTTTCAATCGGAAGTATTGTGTGTCTACTGAAGCCGAAAATGTGTCAATCTCTCTTTGCCCATTGACAGCAAGCAACAGAGCTCATAAACGTGTCGAGGTCAAACTCGAAATACTGATATGTATTTATTCTTCATCATCTTCAATGATGCTTATTTGACTGCGCTTTCTCCATTATTATTATTATTAGTAGTAGTTTGAATTATTATTATTATTATTATTATTATTATAATAACAACGCACCTGCGCATTATATTAAAAATACACTATACAATAAAAACGTATATAAACAATAAACACTGCCTTTTGCAAAGTGAAAGTGAGTTGTGTGTGCGCTGTTTGATCAAAAGCCTGATGAAATCATAGCTTGTGTATAGAGCGATTAAAAACAATACAACACAGGTTATTTTTAAAACTAATTAACAAGACCGCGATAACAGCGTTATTTCAGTCATAAATTCACAACCACATTACAGCAATTATTTTCAACCAAGGTCAAAAAAAATGGATGAAATTCTGGACACAAAAAGCAAAAAAAAAATTGTTTATTATTAAAAAGAAACTAAGCTCTTCGTGTGCATATAAGAATATTTACAAAAATATCGATTTTTTTTTGTTCATTCATGAAGTTTCTTTAGAAGTAGTATTTTGTAAATATTGTTTTCTTTGTTTATTTTGGTGCCTCTTTTATTTAGTTTTTTGTATAATACACTTTTGGTTTAGCTAATTGGCCATTGTGTTGTCTTTCTTGCTCACTGGTTTGAGGGCGTCACTGGCACCTAGGATAAAGATCTTTTTTTGTGTGTGTGGAACTCAGTTTAAATGAACCATAATATGATCGTTACATGAGTTAGCCTGAAAGAGGAGTTTGTAAGAAAATGTTCTGGAGGTGAAAAGAGTGTTAGATAGGTTGAGTCTGAAGCTGGAAATTAAAGGAGTGATGTGCAATGTTGTTAGTGGTTATGCCTCACAGATCAGATGTGAGTTAGAAGAGAAGGAAAAATTTTGGAGTGAGTTAGATGAAGCAATGCAGACGGTCTCCAGAGGTGAGAGAGTGGAGATTGGTGCAGATTTTAACGGACATGTTGGGAAAGGGAACAGAAGTGATGAGAATGTGATGGGCAAGTTTGGTCTTCAGAACAGGAACGCAGAAGGTGGTGGACTTTGCAAAGAGAGTGGAAATGGCAGTAGTGAATACTTTCTTCCAGGAAAGGCAGGAACATAGGGGTCACATAAGTGGTCAGGTGTATCCCGGGAGCCAGAGCACYGGACATAGCAGGTAATCTTGGCTCTAGGACAGCATAGGTTATCCAAGATAGTGGAACATGCTGGAGCTAATGATGTACACCTTCGTCAGTCAGAGGTTAGTAAGAGTAACTTTTCATAGGTGTTTAAACTAGCAAAGGCGATGTCCAATGAAGTAGTTTGCTCTGGTCCCATCCCAATGAGACGTGGCAACATAGCTTACAGCAGGTTATGGTCGTGTCGTGGCAAATTTTTTTGAACTGCACCAAAAAAAAAAACTCAACAACAGCTTGAGTATAGAAAAAGCAAAAGAAGTTTATCTTCACAGATGTCCAGGTAGTGCTCGGAAAATAATGTGGGCTTTATAGATAACTGGAAGACCTTTGAGGGCAAGCTGTCCTGTTAGGGCGGGACGGTGTCCATCCCACTCGGGAAGGTGCTGCTCTCATTTCTTGCAGTATAGCACATAGTCTCAGAAGAGGCCTAGTTAATCGGGGACAATCCAGAGCCCAGGCCAGGGAGCAGACAGACAGGCTAAACCAACCGTCTGCTAGCTGCATAGAGTCGTCACTCAGGGTTCATCATATTGAGACTGTCTTTTTCCTGAGCTAAACATAAATTTAGCCGACACCTCTGATCTGACGCTAAGATTGATAAATATTAGATCTCTCGCATCTAAAGCAGTTATTGTTAATGAAATTATCACAGATCAGGAGTTTGATATATTATGTTTAACAGAAACCTGGATTAAACAGGACGAGTATGTAGCTCTAAATGAAGCGAGTCCTCCTGGATACAGCTACATACACCAGCCTCGGCTAACTGGTAGAGGAGGAGGAGTCGCAGTTATTTATAACGGTAATCTGACTATCGTACAGAAACATGGACACAAATTTAACGCATTTGAAGTTCTATACATAAAAAGTATAGCTACAAATATGAAGTCAGCTCAGTCAATCCCACTAATTATAATTTACAAACCCCCCCAGGGCCGTACTCGGAATTTCTTTTTTTACTCAGATTTCCTCGCAAACCAAGTCATGTCTGTAGACAAAGCGTTAATTGCTGGAGACTTTAATATTCATTTTGAGAATCCAGAAGACCCTTTGAGAACAGCATTTATGTCCATACTGGACTCAGTAGGAATAAATCAGTATGTAGTAGTACCCCACTCATAAAGCAGGTCACAATTTAGATTTAATTTCATTCTTAAGATTAAATATAAGAAATATAAATCACAATTCCACTCTGAAATTATCTCAGACCAGTTGTCTCAATTAAAGTGTGTCATAGTAATAATGTACGCACAGCGCTGCGCTACCACATTAAACGTACAGTCACATAAAATACTACACAGAGCTTTATCAATAATCTCCCAGAGTTACCAAYTTTGATTGGATCGCCATCTGACTCCACAGAACCCAATCAGGTGAATATTTAGAGTCGACATTCCATTGTACCTTAGATAACATAGCCAACAAGTGCTAAGCATCTCTGGGAACTCCTTCAAGGCTGTTGGAAGACCATTTCAGGTGACTACCTCTTGAAGCTCATTAAGAGAATGCCAAGAGTGTGCAAAGCAGTAATCAAAGCAAAAGGTGGCTACTTTGAAGAACCTAGAATGACGACATGTTTTCAGTTGTTTCACACTTTTTTGTTATGTATATAATTCCACATGTGTTAATTCATAGTTTTGATGCCTTCAGTGTTAATCTACAATTTTCATAGTCATGAAAAAGAAAAATCTTTGAATGAGAAGGTGTGTCCAAACTTTTGGTCTGTACTGTACCTCTACTAGGAGAGTCAAAATCCAGAGAAGAATCCAGAACAATCACATTGAAGGATTTTTAAAAGAATTTATTTGCAAATTATGGTGGAAAATAAGTATTTGGTTAATAACAAAATTTCATCTCAATACTTTGTTATATACCCTTTGTTGGCAATACCAGAGATGAAATCTTCTTCACAAGGTTTTCACACACGGTTGCTGGTATTTTGGCCCATTCCTCCATGCAGATCTTCTCTAGAGCAGGGAATACAGACTTTCAACTCCCTACAAGGATTTTCTATGGGGTTGAGATCTGGAGACTGGCTTACACTCCAGGACCTTGAAATGCTTCTTACGAATTCACTCCTTCGTTTCCCGGGTGGTGTGTTTGGGATTATTGTCATGCTGATAGACCCAAGCATGTTTCATCTTCAATGCTCTTGCTGATGGAAGGAGGTTTTCAATCAAAATCTCATGATACATGGCCCAATTCATTCTTTCCTTTACACGGATCAGTCGTTCTGGTCCCTTTGCAGAAAAAACGGCCCCAAAGCATGATTTTTCCACCCCCATGCCTCACAGTAGGTATGGTGTTCTTTGGATGCAACTCATCATTCTGTCTCCTCCAAACATGACAAGTTGAGTTTTTTTCCCCCAAACAGTTCTATTTTGGTTTCATCTGACCATATGACATTCTCCCAATCCTCTTCTGGATCATCCAAATGCTCTCTAGCAAACTTCAAACTTTCACATGGCCCTGTACACCTTCCAGTCCTCTCAGTGTTGCCTGATGTACAGCTTAATAAAGAAACAAGATATCTCATTCTCGTTCATGCAGCTGTGCTTATACGCTGACTTTTTTGTATACACCTGCTAGAATTGTCCTGCTCTCAGTATGTTAATTACGAAGCTCTTCATGAGCTGAGAAAGGTATAAGAAATATCAAAATGTAGCTTGAAAAGCATCATCATTTACAGTGTGCAGGCCTTTACAGTTCGTCATTTGGTTGCACATGTACTTTACGGCACTCACACTTGTTTTCAGATCTTATATTCAGTCCAGTCCAACAGCCCTAATCAACTACAGTACAGCATGGAAACGGGCTGATTTGCAGGATTCTGCAGGAAACGTTATGCGTATTTAAGTCAAACTCATAAATCCTATACTGAATTCATTTAAAGAGCATCTGTTTTCCTGTCCTTAGCCTAGTCCTGGAAAAGTGAACTTAGTTATTCTCTCTCAGAAGTGTTAAAGCCTCCTCATATCATGGAAGACTGGAGATCACAGGCAAACGGGCAGTTTAATGAAACCTTTAATGTTGCATTCATTAGTTTTTAAACATGTCTGCAGTTTTAAGGAAAGAACTCTTCTGCATTATTCTGACAGGATCTAATGACAAATACAACCATTTATGGAAATGTTACTTTTTTTAAATATATATATTTTTTAGCATTGTAGGAACATTTTATAAACACTCCCAAAATGCGCCATGCTAAAATGATCAGCAGCTATATCAGGATGACTGTACTGTGATAAGAGGCCAATTCCTGGCAGAATTTAAATAATTTAAGGGTTAAATAATCAAGCTGGCTATCAATTACTGAATATGAGTAATATATTTATTGAATCTGTTCCATTTTTCTTTGGTGATATACTGTAATAAAAATTACCATTAAGAAGCAAAATGTTGGAGTGTTTACAGTAAACAGAGTTTAAAATAAAATAGACACCAAAGACAGCAGTGGCAGAGCCTTGTGCTATTAAACCCTTAAAAAAAAAAAACTCTGTGCACAGCATATAGGTGTCATGTGTGTGTATATACACACACATGCTTATATGAAAGCCTTGGCAATGTGTTTCAACCTCAAATTGTGTATTTGAGTTTTCAGATATTTCAGGTAGAACAAAAGTTATCATTACTTTTATAAAAGGGGAGAATTTTACCACTACTGGAATATGGGAATGCCATCACCCTGGCTCTGGGAAGCAACACCAAGGACAAAACAAAAGTTTGCTAATCAACACTAATTTATTAACTTATAAGAAAACAAAGAGAGCGAAAGCCCAGCACTAGTGGAAAACCAGMTTCTGCAGTGCTACTGGCACAACCAGAGAGAATGTGAGAAAGAGCCAGAGTGAGAGCCAGAACTGAGATTTTAAATGGCTCCCTTCAGGTGCCACTAATCAACAGCTGATTGGAGGTGGGGTGGATGAAAGTTCTTTTGGATTACACCTTATTAATTTCATTTGGGGTATTTCTAACAGGCAATCTAGTAAATAATAATAAATAGATAGATAAAATAACCCAGCACTTTAACATTTAACCAGCAGGTTTTAGAGTGTAACATAAAAAATATTCCATTTGTAAAATAGTATAATGAAATCATAGGTTGTGTAYAGAGTGATTAACAGCAATACAACACATGGTATGGTAAAACAATTCTCAGACTCTTCCATTGCAGGGATTAAAAAACAGTAACAATGTTAATTTTAGAATCTGTAGAAGCTCAGTGGTCCGGACAAAACCTCTCGCGTGGGAGCCTTTCCCTGAATTCGCTGTTTTCACGGGGTTCGGGCTAAGAAGCATGCATCTCGGGTTTATTCATACAGATGTACCTATTTTACAGTACATGGAAATTTACATGACAGAGAGCAATGTAAGAACAGTGCCAGCTGACACCTATATTTCTCTGGAGAAAGAACAATCCTGGTAGATTGTCTGGAAAGTCTTGAGCAGTGGAGAACTGGCCGTCTGGAGCACCATAAAACATTAAAATGCAGTTCTTATGCACAGAAAAAAAATTAACTACACAGTAAACCTGTTCTATTTTATTTTGACTTGAATAAATTGGCTCACATCGGAGTGCGCTGTCATGTTGGAAAAGCCAGCGTTTATCTAACGAGTAGCCTATATATTTGTGTTTGTTGAATTTCGGGGGGAATATGTCTGCATTTTTATCGATAAATCTCATGCGTTAATCAGCCTTTTGATCAAAACGCTGCCTTTTGTAAAGTAAAAGTATGAGCCGCGGGTTTCCGCACGGCGATTAACAGCTTTATTTCAGACATAAATTCACAATCAATCACATTCCAGCTATTATTTCCAGCAGTGGTCAAATAATAGATGAAATAATTAGTTAATGCTAGACACAAACAGCAAAAAAAGTATGATGATTTATTATTATAGAAAGTCTGAACCACTTTATGTGCAAATAAGAATATTTACTTATATTTGTTCTTTAATGTCTTTTGATGGAGCTCATTGTCGGCACATTTTTAAGTTTTAATGAAGGCATATTCACTAATCAGGACATTCGCATAGTTAACACGATCAAAAAATGAAATAAATTTCAATACCATTTAAACTGAGGCATTGTCATGTTTTTCATTGTTTTGTCCCTGTTAAACATTACAAAAACTATGAATTATGAATTTTAAAAGCACGATTTTGGTCATCTCATTTCATCTTTATGAACATAATATGAAGCACACACGTACATTCATCGTGAAAGATCTATTGTAAAACAAAATATAGTTCATGTTGTTTGCTTCAGCATTGGAAACAATATTGTTTTAGGCGAACTATTTATATACAATTCCCTCGTTGTACTTGGTCTGGCTTTTAGAGAAAGTCGTTCCATGCGCCATCTGGCGGATATTTAGCATATTCACATTTATTTACATTCCCGAATGTTGCTTGTGGAATTTCGCCGCATGGCGCGCAACGAATTGTATAGACAACCAAATCATCAAGGTAAGACTCGCRTTATGAAACTCCTTCCAGCATCCTGTTGACYAAACGTTGGAAAGTGGCAGGTATTTCTCATCCCAACTTTTTACTAACAAAAGTGTTCTGGCGTCACAAATGTAGAGATCTTGCGGGCTCGCTGACTGAGAGGAACCTGCCAGTAGCCCTTCAAAAGATCAAACTTGATAACAAAAGACGCAGAACTAGCACGGTCAATACAATTATCTAGCCATGGGAGATGATTCGTGGGAGAGATCAGCCAACATTTTTGAATTTGACAATCTACCCTGAGCAATACCAAAAACATCAATGCTTGCTTCAGTCTCAGTCGATGGAACATTCAATACAGCCAAAGCCTTAACCTCTGTACACACAGTTTGATAGCATTCAATGTAAGGCTTGAGTTAATTTATTTTTATAATGGCACAGGTGGGTTTTTCTTTTACGATCTGAAGTCTTAATCAGATAATCACACTCACCAACATTTCGTTCAATAATGTATGGCCCACTCTGCAACACAGAACCRGGAATTGGTAACAGTACGAGCACTTAGTCTCCTGAAGAGAACACACAATGCTTAGCTTTTCGATCTTCATCTTCTCTTGGGCTGCTTTCAAATTTAGACACATAGTCCAAGAGGTTAGTAGGAGTTGAATGTTCACAAGCCAGCCACTTTTCCTTTACAGGCCCCCCCTCACAGAATGACCAAACACAAGCTCAGCCGGACYGAACCACTGAACCACCTCTAACTGCAAAGATAAGCAGTGGAACATCATCAACCCAATCTCTCTCAAACTCTTTGTAGTAAGTCTTTGGCATAGTCTTAAGAGTTTGATGGAATCTCTCAAGTGCACCTTGTGACTCCGAATAATATGCAGATGAATTTCTATTTTGGATAGATAACTGCTTTAACACCTGAGAAAAGAGTCAACATATAAAATTATCCGACTGAAAAACTCTCTTGGCTTTATAAATATCAGTAGCTTTAATCTTATGCAAAAGAACAGCTTCAGGGAATCTTGCTGCACACATAATTGTAAGAAGATACTGATTACTTGACTTGGTACGTGGGAGAGGTCCAACACAATCTACTGTATCAGCCCATGTTCAAATGACTCCCCCATGGCTGATATATGATACAGTGGGGCTGCTGGAATAGATTAGCAGAATAGAATAGAGTAGAGGTTGGGTTTACCTATAACCTGACAAACATGACATGATCTACAATGCTGAGCCACATCTGACGTATATTCAATTCAATTCAATTCAATTTTATTTCTATAGCGCTTTTAACAATGGTCATTGTCTCAAAGCAGCTTCACAGAAATGAAAAGAAAATGAAAAGAAGACTTATGGAAATGTATATATGTTTAAGAAAAATCTGACTAGATAATGAGATTGTCCCTGATGAGCAAGCCAAGGGTGATGGCGACAGTGGCAAGGAAAAACTCCCTGAG
>QMIH01004616.1:0-16539 GCA_003987875.1 Clarias batrachus
TCATGCCTGGCACAGGTTATAAGCCGAAGGTATTCGGCAGGTTTGACATGCACAGGCTTCACAACCGGGCAACAAAGAGATGTTCCCGTAGCGTTTTCACGCAGCATTGAGTGTAGCTTTTGAAAGGGAACATTGGAATTACCAAACACTCTGGCATCATGCACTCTGCCTGGCCAGCCTACATTTATGTCCCAGAACCTGAGCTGATGGTCCACCACACCTTGAAGAATGACAGAGTAGAACCCCTTACAGTTAAAATAGTCTGAGGGCGTATCAGATGGAGCTAATATGCCTATGTGGGTCCCATCAACAGCTCCCCCACACTGAGGGAAATCCCACCGATCACGAAAACCGGCAATTACGACTTTGAATTCTTCTTCAGATGGTGTTTTAATATACTGTGTGAGTAAACTGTCCACAATAAGTGAGGCTACATTATTAGCTATGACACAATCTGTGGAAAGTCCAATACCAAACAAATGTGAAATAGTCCGAAACTCTACATTAGTGCCCAATCGCCAGAGGCATATAGCCACACGTTGTTCAACAGGCACTGGACGCCTAAGCTGGGTTGCATCTCTTGTGAGATGTGGCCGAAGGATGTTGCACAACTGTAGCAACGTTGTCTTCCTCATGTGGAAATTTCGGAGCCATTCCTCATCTCTCCAGGTCAAGAGCACATGCTGCCACCACACACCAGACCTCTCCTGAACCCAGATGTTCCTGAGGGAGAATATAAAGTACATGAATACATACTTTCATTGAGAATATGCATTTATTAAACAGATGGTCTAAGCTCAATGCTCCATTGCACATACTGTTAACCTTTTGTATTCTATTGTACATTTGTTTCTAGTACTCGTGGGTTTCTAGGATAGTTCACCTAAATACTTCGGGAAAAAAACGTTTGGCAAAACATTTAATTGTAGCATTTTACCATACATATATCTTTCTTGTTTTATAGTTTGGAATGTTTTAAAAACATACTACTTACTAAATTTGTCTGTGCTTTGACCAGCCGAAGAAGGGAAACAAAAGGTTTTTCTACAGCAGCTATCTAGTGCCTAACAAACACAGTCCTCTCGTATGACTCGTGTCCGTATGAAAAGTATAATACGCATACAGACGGCTATGTTTCCAAGAGATTTAACAAGTTAAATTTTTCCGACAGTCACCGTGAAAATCAGAAGAGAATCTAGACGACACCAGGTTACTCACCTTACGGTTGGCAGCAAGCTGCAGTCTGCGAGTAGAGTTATAAAGGCATTCCTTATTTCCTCCTGTCTCTTCAAAAATCGCCGTACCCGCGTAGCTCGAGCTTTTACCATCCTCTGTGCTGCGCGACAGATGTGCAATTTGGAAGTTGTTTGACAAAGCTGTTGTTGGCTCAAACTTTGTAAAAACAACAACAATAACAGCGTTGAATCCATGTCGCACAGTATGACGAAAGCGGGTGCTTCTTCTTCTCTGTCCGTTTTGGCGGAAGACGAACCAACTACCTCTCTACCGCCACCTACTGTTTCCGGTTAGGTAAATACGCAAGTGTCCCCGGGATCACAATCGCTATTACAGCGTGAACGCAGCCCTGCGGGGGGGATTGGGGAGGGGGAGAAATCGTGCTCGGGTACAGAACGGAACAGAACGTTACCAGTGTGAAAACGCCCTTACTTGCATTTGAATGTTGTCTGACATTGTAAAGCCCACACAGTAAACCTAAAACATGAGTATCTTCATCACTACACTGTAAACCCTAATGCTCAAAGTAATTAAACACATTGAGTACTTTTAACTTAAATAATTGAATGAGTAATAATTTTGAGTATTCAGGACTATTTTATTTATGAGTTTATAGAAATGACACTTCTCAAGTTAGTTGACCAAATTTGATATTTTAAGTAATCCTAAGTACTTAAGTAACAGTAACTGTCACCTTAAAATTCCACCAATGTAAAATCTATAGAGCACAGGTGTCTCAGTGGTAGGTGGTTTGCCTGCCATGCAAAAGACCCGGGTTCGATTCCCAGCTCGGATTGTCTGCAACAATATATCTGATTTGCAACAGGTTCAACAAACTCAAAAATTGATCGTTCTGTTTACTTAAAATCGGAAACATCATTATTTAAAAGATTTGATGTAACAGATTACTTCAAGTATTTTGAGGTTTGCCAACTGAATCGGGTTTACAGTGTACAGCTGAAACCAAAGAAATCACTAATTTATCAATTAATTATTAAAATGGCCAGAGTCAGTCTCCTTGCTGTTTTTCCCCCGACGCATTCTGTAACTGCGTGCGGTTGAGCGCTGATTAGACTACCTAGAGAAGTCCAGTCTCCCAACAGACCCAGAGTGACACTCCCCGCTGTATTTTATGGTGTGGGGAGAAGCCCGGGATCATTAGCGGCGATAGCTCACCAGCCGTGCCTAATCCCGGATCCCTGCTCCTTCGCGCACCAGCAGAAGGAGAGGTCACCTAGCTAGTGAGCGAGGAGCGATATTGATTTGGGCGCACACCCATCACAGGCGCACGCCGTGACAACTTGTAACACAATACATTTTGCAAGCTGCCGTTTGGAGGAAACAGATAATAAAGAATAAACTAGTTGTTGGGTCAAAATAACCTAACCAGGTGTTCATTTGTAAATGACTCACTACATCTCATTTGACCCAACATGAGCAACTCAACAATATGTTTAAAGTACCCGAAATAACCCAGACTTTTGACCCAGCATAAACAACCCAACAATGTGTTTACAGAAACAACACAGCATTTTTAGAGAGTCTTTTTTGAGTGCTAGTGAACTTGTTTCAATGTTCAACTTCAATGTTTTTTTTACTTATTATTGTACAGCAAATATCAATAGCTCTGATTCAGATTTTTCATGCTTGTTGTATAAAATATACAGATGTGGAAATTACCATTACAACATATTGTTTTGACTTTTTTATGACTTAATTATAGTTTAAAACCGAGACGACGGAAAATGTCACTTTGTGCCACCTGGTGGTCATTTCACGAATTACTTTGAAATGCAACTGATTTATTTTGGCCGCTGTCATTTTGTCACGGCGGTGAGCGTGGCGATAATAGACATTCCCCTCTTCTACCTACTAAATAGCCCTAATGCAGGGCTTCTGAGTGGGTCAGCAAAATACAAGGAAATGAGAGTACTTGTGGTTTGTATCTGTTTGTATCTGTTTATTGTTTTTTTTTTTTAAATACATTCAAAGACATCAAACTTATAATATATATAAGTTATAAAAATAATTTTTTTATTTTTATATATAATATAAAAATAACTGGAAAAATAGACTTTCAGAAAAAAACATTACAATAACGCAAAAGACTCTCTAAAAATGCTGTGGTTGTTTCTGTAAACACATTGTTGGGTTGTTTATGCTGAGTAAAAATTCTGGGTTCGTTTAAACCACTAGTTTATTCTTTATTCTCTTTATTTCTCCAAATGGCAGCCTGCAAAAGGTTCGAAATATTAATGTTATGGTGACACAAGTGTAGTTTTAAGAGTTGTTTTGGCAAGAATGTATGTGTGTACAGCTCAAAACCCCAAATGGTTATTAAAGATAGCAAAAAAAAAATGATTTCGGAGATTTGAGCTTCAGGAAATCTCCCAGCACTCTGCGCATAACCTCATCTAGGAAAGAATTTAAAAACGTTTTCTAAATGTGGGCTATTGTTATTTACTTATAATATTTGTTCATTTAATTTAACTGAGGTTTGGGCTCGGGATTTTGATTTGGCATTGTGATCCTCCTCTTTAATTACCTACACATAATTTAATCAGGACTCAGCCGCACACATAAAGTTAAGGAATGCATCGGGAAAATGTTGGGGACAGCAAGGAGACTGACTCTGGCCATTTTATTAATTCATTAATGAATTAGTGATTTCTTTGGTTTTGGCTGTAGTGATGAAAGTGATCATGTCATCTCCACAGCAATGGTTTCCCGTTTCATACGAATTACATCATTTAAAATTGGTTTTTCATTACTTTATATAAAAGCAGACATTTCGCTTTCTTTAAGGATATATTTTTCATCGGTGAGACAAGTATACACATAGTTGTGGTTCATTTTCTGATGCGCTCATGTTCACCGAAAATAATACAGAACAGATTGATGGACATTAATCCTCATCTATTAAATTTTTGAGGACAACAGTTTTTTAGCCCACTTTAATCAATAATATTTTTTAAAAAGGGTTATTGTTCTTKTTTTTAATGTTATTTTGAAGTAAATGAAACAGTAATACACTCAAAAAAACAAACAAGGCAGGTTGTGCATTTTACATAATATAATTACTTTCAGTTTATTCATAATAATCGTATTTGTTGATTTAAAATGTTTTTTTTTCCTTTAAGGTTAACGTAATTTTGTCTCAACTTGACCGTACACATTCCTAATACGTTGTCTAAACACGAAACATTCATGTTAAGTCAACATTTCATACATACAGCAGGGGGCAGTAGCGAGACACCAGCTGTCATGAACCACTAATGAAACAGAAGAGCAAGACGAATCAAACTACACCTGCGCAAAGTTAATGGATTCTCTGTCTGCGTGCGTTACGTTCTGTCCGTTTTGACCGAGGGAGGTGAAATATCCTCAGATAGCCTTCAAAAATTATAAGATAAAGCTGCTATTAGATGGCCTCAGATCACCGGTGTACTTAGGAAAGTGTTTTCAAGTTTGTGAGAAATCAGTGTGGACCAAAAGTTAGTGATCAAATACTAAACAACATTTACAGGGAAAAATGCAAACAGGCTCTTTGGAATTCTATATTAGTCTAGTGATTTCATTTTTGCTTTTTTGTGTGTAACAATAGGATACAGATGGCCATGCTGCAGAGAGGATCTTGAACATGTTGTATTTGGCATCTACAGCATCAATTTTGAGGGAGGTGATGCCACGACCCCTCCAGTTGTTGAAGTGCTTCACGACTTGGTAGACATCGCTACTGCATGCGCACTCTTAATAGGTCTAATATATGCAATGAACCTCAGGAACTGAAAACATTCTTTGAGGTACTGCAGAGGATCTTCCTCCAGCTGGATGCTACTAAACTTTCACCAAAGGTACAAATGCTTAAAAAACCAACATCAAGCACTACATTAAGGCCTTTTTTGTACAGTACTTATTGAAAATGTTTGGATGTTTTATTTTGGATGCAATATATTTAGACTTTGCAGAAACTTGGGGATTGGAGACAATTTGTATTTGATAGCAAAAAATAGGATAAATTGTTAATTTTGTTAATACAGTATGGTAAATTAAATAATGTTTAACACAATTTTCCTCCCTCTTTAAATGTGTCAAAGTTGACAAGTGTTGGTAAAGAAAAACTTTTAAAAAATATAAAGAATATGTTGGGCATTGTGTAAAGTATGTCTTTTGTATTGTTGGACTATAATATTCCCAATTTCTCGATTTCTGTGTTGCATTTCAAACAGTGCCAATTGTTATTAAAATACTTGACAGCAATCTTGTTGTGAATAAAGACCCTTACAAATTTTAGTTGAGTTTAACTGTGGAACATGTTAACAAGAAAAAAATACTTAAACCCAACATTTAATTTTTTTAGTTTGTGAATTAGATTGTTAATGTTTTATGAAAGTATGGTACCTGTTATAAGTTGTTCCCTAATAAAAAAGGATGAATTACATATTTACTGCCTCTGGAGTTGCCTAAAGTGTGGGAAAGTCACTAAAGCGTGGGAAAATAGGGCTGGTATACATTATGGTATAAGATCTAGTTGTAGTAACATAAGTAGCACAAATAACTCGTTAGACTTGTCAATAATAATGGAGTATCGTTGACATAATTAAATTACATTACAATTGCTGTTGGCATCTACAGCATCAATTTTGAGGGAGGTGATGCCACGACCCCTCCAGTTGTTGAAGTGCTTCACGACTTGGTAGACATCGCTACTGCATGTGCGCTCTACAGCTCGATTGTTATTACAGTAAATGATAAAGATTATGTTAAGTAAACACGATTCTTTCACACAAGTTTAACATGAATGATTGTAATTTGGCCACATTTTGATGATGTGGGACTGATGTACACATTAAGATCAAGTAAATTCAAAGGATTATTTTTTTCAGTGTAGCTAAAACAGTGAAATATATATTCATAATTTTTTTAAATATATATATATTTTTAGTATTATGAAGGGGAATGTTTGATGTCATGTGAGCATTATTAGATTTGTATTAAAAACTTCTAACTAAAAAGTGGCAGCTGGCACGCCTAAAAATAGATGCAGGATTATTTTTATAGGCAAAATTAAAATGATTTTTTTAACGTGGGCTATTGTTGTTTTACTTCCTCCTCTTTAATTTCCTACATAGTCTAATCAGCACTCAACCGCACACATAAAGTTTTCCCAAGCGCGGAGGAACTTTGTTGTACTAAATAATATTCATGCAGTGTAATCAGAGCCTCTTATTTATCCTGGGTTGTTGTTGTTTTAGTGTTACTGTGTGTGCTTTACAATGTCAGACAACATTCAAATGCAAATAATTTACCCCTCCCCTGGTGTGAATCAGCGGTTCAAACTGAAATGCACCCCTCCCCACTTTAAGACCCTCTTGGATCTGAGGCTCTTCTGAAGACCTGCAGTGCTTCAGACCTCTAAATTTGTGTACATTTCATCATCTGGATTCTAGATTATAAAATTGACTATGTTACCGTTTTTAATCCCTGGAATTGGAAGAAACGAAGATTTTCCTTATCATAACATTGTCTTGTTTTTAGTCACATTTCAATAATTTTCTTTGGTATTTTTTAATAAAATATTTATATTCCATCTCTTCCATTCTAGTGTTCATTCAATACGCTGTTCATGGGTGTGGGGCTAAGAAACATGAATCTCGGTTTATTGATCTACGCGTTCAGTTTAGTATTTAGTAGGTTTAGTATTCAATGCGCACCGTTTGTTCGGTTTGTATATCTGTTATGTACCCGTATTATGACACTCAGAAAGACCTTTTATTTGGGGTAAAGTGACTGATGTGCCTAACTTTTTTCAGCAGAGGCATCTGTTTCACTGAATAATCCACGACTTTTCATGAATCTGTAAAACCTATTGACACCTCTCAGGTGACACACACACACACCAAAACACAGAAAGCATAGCAAACATAATCAGCTCGTCCCTCCCACAAACAATGCAGCAATAAGCATTTACTTACATCTGAACAAAGTCGTTTAATTAAATCACTGATCAATAGCTCATCATATCAATTTATTCATACAGACTCAACCTGTTTTACAAGGAAATTTAAGGGCTTGTTACTGAATGATTACTTCTGATAAAGAGCCATATAAGAACAGTGGCAACTGACACACCTAAAAATAAATACAGTATAATTTTTTATAGGGTAAATAAAAATGCTGTGCTAAACGTGGGCTATTGTTATTTACTTACAATATTTGTTAATTTAATTTAAATGAGGTTGGGGCTCTGTAATGTTGAGCCATGATCCACCTCTTTAATTTCTTACTTAGTCTAATCAGTGCTCAACCGCAAGCATACAGTTTTCCAGAGCGCACCTGCAGAAGTAGACTAATGATTATGAACGCATCGGGGAAAACAGTAAGGAGACTGACTCTGGCTATTTTAATAATTAATTGATAAATTAGTGATTTCTTTGTTTTCGGCTGTAGTGATGAGTGTGGTCATGTCATCTCGTCATCTCCACAGCAGTTGATTCGCCTATATTTCACTTTTCATACGAATGACATTGTCTAAAATTTGTTGTTCGCTTTCATTATTTTACAAAATCATAACGTTTTTTCATCATTGTGAGTGCACTTAAATAAAAATAGTCTTATGAAGGCTTACATAGTTTTATTATACAGTTTTTGCACATTAATCTGTCAAACTTTTTCTGATGCATACCCAGAGTATGCATCAGAGTTCTTGCTATACGCTAGTGTTACACAAGATATAATCCAAAGTCTAGATTTAAAGGTATAGATTTACTTTATTTAAATTCGATGCAAATAAGAAACTCTTATATTTAATTTACATTATTAAATGTGTACTGTAATTTTAGTCCAGTGATTGAAAATTCCTTTAATGATTCACTTGTATTTCATAAGGTTTTGCAGGCAGTAGTACAGCGCAATGGGGGGTCATTATTTATTAAAGAAAATTACGATGATCATAATCATGATCGCTGCTGAATGATGACATCTACTGATGTGGTAGAACGTCCTGACAATGTTTTAATTTTATGGTCATTCAGTTCCATTTATTTCAGTTACTAAATCTACTACATGTTTAAAGAACACGAAATATAATATGACACRAAACCCTACACGCATAGCTTTTCTAATTACACATGATAAAATCTAAAGGCTCACTGTGTTAACATTTACTTTATTTAAATTTGATCCTAATAAGATTTAATAAAATTTTAATTCTATATTTGTACTGTAATTTTAGTACCATGCTTATGAATTCGTTAACACTTGATTTTATCACTACTAGCAGCTCTAAAGGTGCTGCGGCTCATTAATCCGTGAGAGAATGAACTAAGGCCTGAGGTATCGGTCTATAGTTATACAGCGCCACTCAGTGGTAAAAGCCAGCAAAACGCACAAACCCAAATACTGCCGCCGCGAGGCAAGGCGGTAAAACCATTGTTACGGTTGACTACCTACTGTAGTGTGGGTTTATTGAAAGAACTTACTGAAAAATAATCTAAGAAAAACAGAAACCACAGAGCTTTGCTGACTTCTCAAGACCAGATAAAAAAACTTTTTCATTCTCACTGGACAAGTTAACCCTTTTCGGAAAGCACATGTCCTAATGTGTCTTTTAAACTGAATGAAGCTGTACTGAAGGATGAAGCTGTATTTTAGAAGGGCCATGAATGTTTTTCTTAAACTCGAACTAGAATTCTGTGATTGGTGAAAAGAGGTATATCCCCACACGGTGAGCCAAAATGTGGCCATTTGAATTTCATTAGAAATTTCACTTCTAGGCTTGCTTAAAATTACTATATTAAAATCTAAAAATAAAGGAAAAAATAATAGTCTTACCTRTCTGTCTCAAGGGGACTAAGGCTCTAACTTTGTGCCACCTGTTAAACCTTTCTCAATGCATTAGAGCTGATTATGTTAAATGCAGAGATTTCTTCCTTCAGTTTATTCCTTGTTTTAAGCCAGTTCCGATAGAATACTCTCTTCATTTAAGCCATGGTGACTGACATTGGCAAGTGAGATAACATTAACATCAGCCATTGGTATCAGTTAGTTAGTTACTTGTGGTCTGACATGGAATAGTTGTCTATCCAGCTTCAGTTTTGGATGAAAAGATTCAATAATATGCTCCATAACAGTGTAAACAAGCACTGTTACGGGTGTCGAATGGGACATCAAATGCACATTATGGCAGCATTTCACCCTCACAGTAAAAAATAGGGTCTGTATACAGGGTCGTGTGGGGCCTGGAGCCTATCCAGGCGACTTTGGGCACGAGGTGGGGTACAGCCTGGACGGGGTGCCAATCCATCACACACATACACACTCATTCACACACAACAGGCAATTTGGGAACGCCAATTAGCTTAATCTGCATGTCTTTAGAGTACCGGGGTATCAAGAAGAAACCCACCTGGAGGTGCAAGGCAACCGTGCTAAGCACTAAACCACCATGCTGCCTGCAGTGATCTCATGTTTCACACAAAGGGTTTTGTTGGGCAACGTAAGTACTGAAAAATCCTTTTTATTGAGTAGGTGACTGTATAGGAGGCTAAAAGGGCTTTCAAACAATTATATTTCACAAAAAGTATCTAACTTGTGAGAGGAGGTTATGTTAAAGTTTGTTTCATATATTTAAAGATGGTGTGAATAAGGGCTTAAAGAATTTACGAGAGTTCAATTATGTTTTCTAATGAAGATACAGTACTTTTGTTTCCCTTGCACAGAGAGGGGAATAAATGGCAAAAAGAGAAAGAAAAAATGTCTGCCAAATTTATATTGTAAACATTGGTATTGGTATTGATACATAATATCGATATAATATTATATCTTAAAACGTATTATATAAAACATATTTTAAAATACTTTACAGTAAAAGGCATGAATATTTGACCCAAAAGGTAATAAAGAATCCACTTACACATCAGGCACAAGGTACAACATGCTACAGTCTTTGTTCTGAAATGGATTATACTGCTTTAAAAAAAAAGTAAGAAGAAGAAAAAAAATGTTTCTGTTGTTATACCAAATCTAAGTGCTGTTGTGTGTGGCTACAGTACCCCGCTGTTATGCTGGCCTGCTATCTTAAAAAGCCAGCTTGAGTACTACCACTAACATCCTACTAACAGGCCAGGAACAAAGTCAGTCTTAGTTTGCTTTCATCTCATCTCTCAGCCAGGAGACAGGAAAAATCTGAAGGTCCACACATTGCTTCCTGTGCTTTCATCACCTTTCCGTTAGTTAATGAGAACGTTAGCAGGTAAATAAAAATGTAGAAATACATGAAAAATAGAAAACATTTTCATCTTTCTCATGACCTTTTTTTGTGCAAAAATCTAATCTACCTTAAGGTCAACTGTCAATTGATTGTAAGAATCCCTAGAGCAACCTAACCTCACAGTAGAACGCTGCCAGGCTGCTCTGTGCCTTGCTTCCTACCGTACATGAAAAAGTGCAGCAGACAGAGATGCCTATACGCGCCTTAAATTAATTCACGGTCGCACCACTAACCTCATACTTTATCATAGATAAGTAAATACTCCATGTAGAATTTGTGTTATTTGGGAATTTTGTAATGACCCTACAACATTTTCCCCTTATCTTCCTCATCAGAAAGGGGTTCCAAATAGAACCTAAGTGGTCTGAACTCCTAATAAGCATTATGCATGTGATATTTTTACTCACATTGGTTATGAACAGGACCAAGCTTAGAATCAATGAGACAATTAAAATATGTTGTCATTTAAGTTCTTTAGCACAATGCAGAATAATCATAAATACCTATATAGTGTGTAAACTACAGATTTAAAAACAGTCATGTTTGACAGTCATGTTTGGTTTAATGAATAGTATAGGTTTGACCTTTGTGTGACATTGCCCTAATTCAACCCTTAATAAAAGGGTATTAAACACAGTTGCTCCCTGTCTGGCCTCTTGTTCTTTTCTTGCTTAAAGTTAATGTCTTGGTATGAGAGCGCAAAAGTTCTGAACTTTCCTGTCTGTTACAAAGCACAGACACTGGAGCTTCTCATTTAATAAATTTCATTCATCTTCTGTATCGCCTGAGCCTATCCCAGGAGACTTGGAGCACAAGCAGGGTATACCCTGGACATTGCTGGAACACACACACTACAGACAATATGGGAACGCCAATTAACCTAATCTGCATGACTTTGGACTGCGGGAGGAAACCAGATAACCTGGAGGAAACACACCAAACACAGGAAAAACATGCAATCTCCACACACAGACCCAAGACAGGAATTAAACCCTTGCCCCTGGAGGTGCAAGGACACAGTGCTAACCACTATGCYATCATGCTGCCATTTAATACATTTTTTTATTTTAAAGAAGTATGTTATTGGTCTTAGGTTATGTGGAGGGACCACCATACAAATCATTGTGAAATACATGGATGGATGGATAGATGGATGGATATGGAAACAATTATTAACAACTAGTAGAAAGTGTGCATTAATGCAAACCCAGTATTTAAATTACAGGTTCACTGTCAGAACAACTCAACAAATAAATCAAGACTTTTATACTCAAGATTTATTAGCGTAGGTGTGCTGGAAATTAATAAATCAAGTTCATGACAAGGAGAACAAAGAGCACATAGTTTCAAAAACTATTTGAAGCTATTTGTGTCTGTTGTAGCCCCTGGCAAGATTCTGCCCAACGCAACAGTCACCTAATGCTGTTAGGTAAGTACAGTCTACAGTCACCTACCTTTAGGTATACCTTTAAACCAAATACTGTAGACGATTAATGGCCACAAGGTTGTCACATATTCAGTATATTGTGTGTGAAAAAGATTAGAAAAATATGATATATATATATATTAGTTTATTAAAATAAAAAGACTTTAACTAGAGATAAAAGATTGCATATGTTAATTGAATTTATGAACACAGACAATTATCAAATATAGTTGCAAATGAAACTAACAGGTAAACATTAACATATGCACTCACCTAAAGGATTATTAGGAACACCTGTTAAATTTCTCATTAATACAATTATATAATCAACCAATCACATGGCAGTTGCTTCAATGCATTTAGGGGTGTGGTCCTGGTCAAGACAATCTCCTGAACCCCAAACTGAATGTCAGAATGGGAAAGAAAGGTGATTTAAGCAATTTTGAGCGTGGCATGGTTGTTGGTGCCAGATGGGCCGGTCTGAGTATTTCACAATCTGCTCATTTACTGGGATTTTCACGCACAACCATTTCTAGGGTTTACAAAGAATGGTGTAAAAAGGGAAAAACATCCGGTATGCGGCAGTCCTGTGGACGAAAATGCCTTGTTGATGCTAGAGGTCAGAGGAGAATGGGCCGACTGATATAAGCTGATAGAAGAGCAACTTTCACTGAAATAACCAATCGCTACAACCGAGGTATGCAGCAAAGCATTTGTGAAGCCACAACATGCACAACATTGAGGGGGGATGGGCTACAACAGCAGAAGACCCCACCAAGTACCACTCATCTCTACTACAAATAGGAAAAAGAGGCTACAATTTGCACGAACTCACCAAAACTGGACAGTTGAAGACTGGAAAAATGTTGCCTGGTCTGATGAGTCTCGATTTCTGTTGAGACATCCAAATGGTAGAGTCAGAATTTGCCGTAAAACAGAATGAGAACATGGATCCATCATGYCTTGTTACCACTGTGCAGGCTGGTGGTGGTGGTGTAATGATGTTGGGGATCTTTTCTTGGCACATTTTAGGCCCCTTAGTGCCAATTGGGCATCGTCTAATAGCTAAAGATATTCGCTAGGCACGTAAACATGAATTAAAGCTTTTGAACAGAGCAGCAGTTAAAGAGGTGGTAAACTTTTCTGATCTGTTCAAAAGTAAATTGCAGACTTTGTGATTTGGATTTTATGCAAGACCATTAAATGAATAATGTTGCGAACTATTGTGTTATGCACTCAAACAAAAATAAAAAACAAATTTTACTTGCTGGTAGTTGGTAGGAGACAGATGGCTGGTTGCTGAGGTTGAACTCAGGCTGGCATGCTACAGGTGCTGACGTGTCCATGCAGCTGGATGGAAGGATGCTATGTTTGATTTAAAAGTAGCAGAAACAAGACAACATGCCTAGAGGAAGAAAGAAGTTCCCCAAAGGAAGGAAAACTGAGAAAAGTACTGATTTGCATATGTAACAGGACTTTGACCAGGTAAGAACCTTGCAGATTTTTAGCAGTGTGTAAATACTAATCGCACCATGATTGTTAAAAAGAGGCATTTTTGGCCCACTGCACTGTAAACCCTAAAGTAATTAAACATATTGAGTACTGTTAACTTAAACAATTACATTTAGTTCAAATTAATACATCTTGATGAGTATTTAGACATTTTGGTATTTATGAGTTTGTAGAAATTACACTTTTTAAGTTAGCTAAACAATAGTTTGATATTTTAAGCCACAGTAACTGTCTCCTTAAAGTTCCACCAACTTAAAATCTTTCAGCCTAGCCATTTTGTGTCTGATGTCATGAACGCACATGTAAACTGCTCCCATTGAATCGTTTTGATCAAGATGGTTGATTGCTCTGTCTTTGCATGATGCAGTAAGTGTAATTTTTACAAATCTGGGCACCATAAAATGGTCAAATAATACTTATTTGATTTGTAACAGAGCACTGGTGGCTCAGTGGTAGGAATTTTGCCTGCCATGCGAAAGGGCCGGGTTCGATTCCCAGCCACTGGATGAAGTGCCTGTCCCAAACCCAGAAAAAATGGGAGGGTTGTGTTCAGAAGGGCATCTGGCATAAAAACTTGTAACAAACCACTGTAGTACCCAGAGAAAACCCACCAAGCACGGGGAGAACTTGCAAACTCCATGCACACAGAGACGAGAATCRAGCCTGGCCGGGAATCGAACCCGGACCCTGGCGGTGCAAGGCGACAGTGCTAACCACTACACCCCCTTGCCACCTGTAATGCAAGTAAAGAACGATTAATATGAATGAGTACAACAAACTCAAAAACATAGTTCTGTTTACTTAAAATTAGAAACACCATTACTTAAAAATTTTGATATAACAGATTACCTCAAATCTTTTGAGTTTTTCCAACTTATTCGGGTTTACATGAGTCCATGAGTAAGTAGGCACAATCTAGTCAAACGTTTCCTTCAGTGTGGACTCCATTATCCTGACCAAAACTATCACAGCCTTCCCCAACAATACTGTACACCTTGGATTACTAGATAACTCCTAAAAAAGACTACTAAAGAAATCCTAAACAAAAAGGAGGGTTTTCTTCACTAGATCCGAGATAGAAAAGAAGGAGGTTAACAGAGAGGTCAAGCGATCCATTAAAACTGCCAAGCAGAAACATAAGAACAAAATGGAACAATCCTTTGCTGAACGTAACATTCCCTCAACCTGGCAGGGCCTCAAAAATATGGCAGCTGTGGAATACTACTCCCTCCACCAGTAGAACCATCCAGGTTAAAATCCAGCAACACTCGCTGATGACCTTAACTCTTTCTATTCCAGATTTCTTCACTCAAACCAAGCCACTCTGCCCTAACCTTTAACGCAGAGGATGTGGTGAGAGCCCTCAAAAAATCAAAATAAATACATCACCAGGGCCAGATAACATCAGTGGACTTTTAGGTACTGTGCTGAACAACTTGGGGCGTGTTTCAGCTTCTGTTCCAGAGCTCTCTTCTGCAGCACACTCCCCAAGCTGTGAAAGCACTCCACAGTTATTTCCATCTCAAAAAAAGGTTGTACCATTAAAGCCTTGTATGACCTCCGCCTCATGGCCCTCACCTTTCTGGTGACGAAGGCGATGGATAGGTTCGTCAAGAATCACATCAATAAGACAGACTAACTGATGGACCGTTTGCAGTTTGCATACCGCTTCGGCTGAGGAGTTGACGACAAGGTTCTCCTTTCTCTGCTTTCAGGACCAATACAGTACCATGGTTCAGAACTGCAGGAGTTTGTGGAATAGTGAGACAGCTCCTGTTTGCAAATGAAAATGGAAAAGACCAAGATGGTGGTGACATTTTCCAGAAAGGAACAGGCTGCAGCAGTCACTACAACCATCCATAGAAGATCAGTAGGGATCATCAAGGAGTACCGGTATCTGGGCACCATGTTTGACCAGCAGCTGAGATTCACCTTCAACACAGATGAGATCTTCAGGCAATGCCAACAGTGACAGTATCTTCTGAGAAAGCTCATTAGAATCAGCAGGGCCATCTTTCAAACATTCTACTATAAGACTAATGGAATGAAAACAACAAATGAAAGAGAAGGTACACCTTATTGAAAGTGTGCCTTCTCTTTCATTTGTTGTTTTCATTCCATTAGTCTTCAAAATAGAACTTGTCTGCAGAACATAGTCAAGGTGTGTTCCAGAATAATTGGACTACCAGTCAGAGCCCTCTCCACCTTCTGTGAGCAGCAGACATTGAGGTCAGCTGGCAGGATCTTACAGGACCCCTGTCATGTCCTGTTTACTGCATTTAAGTGGCTCCCTTCAGGACATTGGCTATGTTGCCCCAACTGTATGACTCAAGGAGAACAAACCTTTGGTCCCAGGACTGTTCAACTCCTCCTTGTCCTATCCTCGTGCCTCCACTTCCATCAACTCAGTAACCACTATTCTCCATACTTTACTCTACATTATTAAATGATTCAACCGACCCTCATTCAAATAGAYTCATGGACTCTCATTCTCACAATCTGTGAAAAACATTTATATAGAGATCCGGACTCTATGCTATGACAGTAACTCTAATGCTGCTGCGACGTACCAAGGTTTACATACTGTACAACTTACTTTAAGATTAATTTATTAATATATATTTACCTATTTTACAGTCTACATACGGTAAATTATTTCAAGTTTATTATATATCAAGTTACATCAACTCTCTCATTCTTTCATTCTTATTCTTTCATTCATATCCATTATACAAATGGGACAATGGTACATTGAATACATAGCATCAAACTCACATTTATATATTTAGTGATATATATAGTGATTACATATAAACCATATTTTTTAATTTTGTCGTTCTTTGTTAGTAAGCATAGGTTTGTGCATTCATTGGTGGCTGGAAGAATTTGTTTTAGCTGTGGAATTGTCATGATTCACGTCTGTCTACCTGTTTTTCCCACGCTGTCACTCTCCATGTGCCCATGTTTTCTTTTTGCCGTCATATGTCTTTTCCCACGCCCCCGCTTCCGCCTCGTCTGCACACCTGTCTCTCATCCTCCATTGATTACTCCAGTGATTTAAGCATGCGCTGCTCGCTGCTTAAATCGCTGGATT
>QMIH01004625.1:0-16456 GCA_003987875.1 Clarias batrachus
TAATAATTCCTTCGGTTACAATAGGGCTTCGCACCATTGGTGCTCGGGCCCTAATAATCAGTTCTGACTGGGATACGAGACAGCATCCAGCATCAACAGGAAGTGCCATTCTGTTTTATCCATGCAGGAGGAGGCTGCACTGGATGCAGGACGCCCGCACGGGCTTCTGTTCAACAGACCTTCATGAATAAGCATGTGGCCCCACCCCCTCGCACTCAATGGGGCTTTTCATCAGACATACAGTACATTATATGGGGGCCAGCAGAGATGAATGCACGCCTTAGAAACAAGAGGCAATAAATACACACGGAAACAAACACACTTCTTTACATGCACGAGCCAGAGGCGTGTGGCTTTGGGTGAAGCCCTGCATTTGCTTCAGTCCATAAATACACAATCCCACCCACTCCTGAATCAGACTGGAGGATGTCTGGACTGAAAGAAGTGGTGTTTGGCTCCACCTAGTGCTCTCTTGTACCATGAGGGTGAGATAAATATAATTTACTTAACACGCAGGATTGGGACTAAATAGTTGTGTGGCCTTAAGACGAATGAAATCATGAAACTAATCAGGTTTGGGTTTGCTAGGGAGAATAACGATTAGACTATGATGGTTCAGATTTACCCTATTCCAGAGCGATGGGATCTTCAGGGTGAGAAGGGAAGCACATGAAGTGATGAACCCATCATGCATAGTGCCTCTGGAAGCAGTGTTATGACCTGGGGTTGCTTCAGTTGCAATATTATCTGGCAGTACAATGAAGACCTGAATGTACTGATCGGGTTCTCACATCAGTTGTGTTGCCACTGGTATATTGAAGGACTCAAATTTGGAAAAACATTTCCTGATCTAAACACCCTGACTGAAAAACTCCAGCAGGGACATAGCAAAACTTCACATCATTTCACTATCATTTCACACAGATGAAAAAGTCAAAACAAACTGAATATATTAAGACAATATAGATGCATGATAAGAACTTGAACAAGAGTGCTGACGAGCCTTTAAACAGGCAGTCAGCAACTTTCCTGTCTTCATCCACTTGTCAGAGTTTGCTATAAAAAAAGTCAGGTTAAAATAGACGAAGCCAAAGCTTCACAGAAAATAAGAACGCTTTCTCGTGCTGGAAATATTTTGCATACGTCAGTATGACAGACAGATGTGGAGACAGACAACTGAGTAGTTTTATCTGTGAACAGAAAAGTAGAAATAGACACGGAAACAAGCACAGATGAGAAGATGAGATGTGTTGAGCACTAATCCAGAGCCATCCATGCAGAGCAGGTGATCCTCTGGTGAATTTTTTTTAAATTCTCACTTGAATGATGCAAGCGCGAGGGTGAGAGGGATCGAAAGTGATGAGGACTTACTGGTGATGCACGATACAATTCATGCATATAGCATAGCACAGCCCACACAGGCTCCATACATTTAAACTCACAACATCCATTTACAGCCGTAACTGCTGAGCTGCATGAATGAATGAATGAATGATGTAGTGATTTATAGTCTCTGAAAGGCCTAGTCACGGGTACAATTCCGCTATATGCATCCAGAACGGCAATAGGTGAAGCAAACATACACACTGACACTTCACATCTTTTTGATGGGCTGACCATTTCATCTTTGAATAAAGACCTTTAAAAAAAAACACACATTCTAAGTGACGTTTTGGGCACAAACAGGTTTTATTTTGCTGTCCTTTCATGACTAAGTTGCACAGAGATACAGCAAAGACAAAGACTATTTTCAGAAAACTGGTAAAACCGTAAAATTGGTAAATCACAGTAACACATTTGAGATGAAAAGAATCAGGAGAACTGATAGTGAGGTGTGGTCATTTCATTAAGAACTTCATAAAAGTCTGTGTTGCATAGAACTGCAATATACAACTGAATATATAATTGAACTTCATTAAATAAATCTTGTTTAATATATACTGACAAATGTGTGTAATGAATGTAAAGTCATCGTTGGATTACGCCCTATGGAAGGGTTGTGATCCTGCAACGACATTGATGTCAATGCTCACACACCTCATACATACAGACAGAATGAAAGCACTCGCTGGGAAGCTCACTTCTTTTTAATCAGTGACAAGCTGCAAAACAAAACAGAAATATTACAATCACCTTCGGAAGAATATTTTAAAATAAGCACTATCGCAATATAATGGTGCAGGTATTATAACTGAGGTATTATTTGAATACGCATCAAATCATCATGTAGAGAACACATCTGGCTGTGTTGCAAAGTGGAAAAGCCAAGCCATTATTTCACCGCATAAGCGCAGAAAAAGAGTTCGAGAGCATGTGTCAGGGAATGAAGCAGCTCCATGCTCATAGGATAAGTTATAAAACATGTAGTGGTTAAACTCTAGATAATAAATATGCATCCAATTGGGTGTCATTTTGAACGGAATGTTCAGGTAAATATTTGTTCAGATGAGCAAAAGTTTTACATGACCTCGATACAAGTTAATGGCTTCTCCATGTTTTTGCCAGCTAACGAGACAATAGTCCACAAAGGTCACCTTCCATAAACTAGGCATGAAGCAAACATAACATCTGCGTTCATTAATTCATTCACTCATCTTCTATACTGCTTATCCTGTTCAGGGTCACAGGATGCCTAGGGCCTATCTCAGTAAACCTCAGACACATGGCGGGATAAACCCTGACAATTTGGGAACGTCAAGTAGTCTAATCTGCATGGGGGGACAAAAAACTAGAAAAAAAAGCCCACCAATCATGGGGAGACCAGAGGCGGGAATCGCACCCTTGACCCAGGAGATGCGAGGCCACAGCGCTATCCACTATATCTGTATGCACATCTTTTCATGTGTCTGATCTGACCAGCTCGAGAGCTAAACCGCAGATGTTTGTGTTCCTCCAAATTAAGCATCTGCAATTAATTGTTTTGATACTTTGGTAAAAGAAAATATTAAATGTGAGTAAAATAAGAGGAAGTAGACAAAATACATACTTATTAAATGACTCATCCTGGAGGTTCAGGACTAGACTGTCTGCGTTCAGATATACTTTGTTCTGGGAAGTGGCAATCTGAAATACAAAAGAGAAAGCTTTTAGACAAGAGCATTGAAACATGCACGGATTTAAACTACTAACTGAGATAACGTTAACTATTAGTTAACGTTATCTCAAATCAACAGTATATGGACAGGAAGGAATAACCCAAAAATGTTTAATTGTAAACAGTAAAATCTCCGCAGCTCTAGGACGAGTAAGAGTGTAAATAAAGCATTTATGGATTGACATACGGTTTTAGCGATGTTCTGTGCTGCTCGGATCCTCCTGAGTTTTAGATATCCGGGATTCTTTGTGACTGCCTCTCCCAACTGTAAAAACAAACATAAATAGAATCGTTATATCCCCACATACATATTCCTCTACTAAACACACCCTAGGTAAGATTCTATAATATTAATATCATTATTAAATCTTTAGAGAAATCTTTCCCACCATTTTGGCGGCTTGGGCCTCTCCTTCAGCTTGAATAATCTTCTGCTTCTGATCCTGCTTAGCTTTTTCCACAAAGAACTGAGCTCTCTGGGCCTCCTGCTGGGCTAAAAGACAACAAGACCATCTTAACCCTCCGCATGCAAAGCTTCATACCGGAGTTCCTCCCTAAAAGTCGCTGTTATGCAGCTCTGCGTGTTACAGTACGTACCGACTTGCTTGGCCTCCACAGCTGCCGTGTACTCTCTGCTGAAGCTCAGCTCAGTGATGGCTACGTCATCGAGGATGATGTTAAAGTCTTTAGCGCGCTCAAACAACTCCCGACGGATCAGCAATGAAACCTGAGCGCAGAGAGATCAGCGTGTGCATGTTAGAGTCGGGAACCTTGACATGAAATTAATCGCTGACGTAAACAAAAAACTCGAGAGTGAAAGCTTTCTGGGGAAGATCTCATGTGTATTGTTTTTTTCTTACAATTGCTGAGTCCTACACGCTTTTGTGACCACATTTACTAAAATTTTCAGTTTCACCCCATTCTCTGTCCTTGTGCCATTATATATTCTATGAATAAATTCCCTTTCTAAACAGCTATAAATACACACTACAGCAGCAAGTTTGCATTAGGGCGACATTTCTTTGTTTGTGTGATATCTTTAAGCTCCAAAAACATCTGAGAAGGGGGGTCATGAAGTTCTTATGAAGTGTCTATTGCAAAGCTCTCATATGGAAATTTGTTAACCAAACATCTAATCACATGTAAACTAAAGCATCTATGATCTGTTTACTGGAATAGATCAAGTCAAATATGATCCAGAACATCATATGGCAGTTTAGGCATATGGCACCTGCTGGAACTTAGCAGTACGAGTGTACATACTGTATATAATATTGTCTTACCTGAGCTCGTTGCGTTATGAGCTGTGAGGCATTGAATTTGGCTACGACGCTCTTTAGGACTTCATTAACTATGGATGGAAGGACACGCTCGTCATAGTCCTGCCCCAGATGCTGGTACATGAAAGGAAGGTTGGAGGCCACGGGCCGTGACAACACACGCAGCGCAATGTTCACCATCTGAAGGTCTGATCACAAATGCATAAAAACAATCAGAGTGAAAAACAAACCAGGAAAGAGAAAATTTATTATCTAAATTCTTCCTAAAATTTCCATAGCATTTTATTAATATTTATTGTCAGTTTTTAGTAACTTCAATTGCCTTGTATATTTCCTTGTATTTGTACAGCATATAAACAACAATTTGCAATCAATCATGATCAGTCCTTGGTAATTCCTTATAATATGTGATAATAAGATATTTTGGGGGTAGATCAGACTAAGGCTAATAAAGGACATCTTTAGAATGTCATCTACCTTTACTTCCGGTCAAAGAGGAAATCTTGCGTGGTTTTGCTCTGATATCGTATATAATGGGGTACTGAAACCAAGGTATCCTAGGGGAAGGGAGAAAACAATGAGACTTAAGGAATGATGAGGATTAATACATCAAGTAAAAAGTGAAAGAAAGTAAAGTGAAAGAAAGTGTCATTTGTACAACTGCTACCTGAAGTGTAGCCCCTCAGACTGCACAGTATCCATCTGCATTCCACCAATTCTGTTGAAGATGATCGCTCGCTGACCACCCTCCACTTCAGGACAAACATAGAGTACACGAGTGTTAATGACTATATATACTCAAAAATTTTCACTTATATGTGCACCTCTCTGCAGATGCGATGCAACAGGCAGACTAATCAGTCATGTTTAAAAACAGGAGATTAGAACTTAAACCATGAAAAAAAAAAAGAAAATTGTGTATTCCTATAACAAAGTGTTATGAGACATTTTGCTTTGTCTTCTTTCCACAGACTGTAGTGCTCCATTTCCATACTGAGATTAAGCCAGCAATTCTTTCTGAAAACACAATTAATTTAATAAAATCTCAAGGGTGGTGCTTTTTTACATTCTAATTGGTAATAGGGCCAAAAGGGGAAAAAGACCCTCTGTGGACTCAACTTAATTTCCACAAAATTATATATTCTGTAGCGTAACGTAGTTGACATCTTCTTAGAGGGGGTAGAGTGTCCAGACTGAGCCACATCTTTAGGTATCCGGTCGAAATATGATTTCAAACGTCTGGATTTGAAAAAAAAAAAAAATCTAATAACATTTTATTAATTGCAATCTGAGCAAGTTCTTAGTTACAGTCAAGGGAAATTGGAATGCTACATACAAAGACATGCTATGCAACTGTGTGTGCAAATTAAGTTTTAGAAAAGCTTACAGTATGCATCAGTGTGATTTAGGAAAGCTCATGGTTAGATCATGTATGGGTGTGATGGTCAAGTGTTCATTAAACCTTTGGCCTTTTAGTGTACAAATAATTAAAAAAAAGAGTATACAGTCATGGGCAGTACCTGTATATGTGGCCTCTTTGATTCCATAAGCAAGTGCACCAGCGCCGATTAGTAACTTCAATCCAAGCCCTGCACCCCGAGGCCCAGAGGACATGCGACCAGCAAAATCCCTCAAATGCTGAAAAATCTATTGCATAAGAAAATTTAACAATGGTTAATAGGGATGAGAATCATCAGAGATCACACTATACGATATTATCACATTGTTGACCTAGTTGCTGATTTGATTTGTACTGAGATTCTGTCGGGATCTTCATTGTTTTATTTTTTCATTCATTTTCAATACCGTTTTATCCTATGTACATGGTTGCTGGGGGCCGGGAGCCTATCCCAGGAGACTTGGGGCATATGGTGGGGTGCCAATCCATTACAGGGTACACACACACACACACACACTATGGGCAATTAAGCTAATTTGCAGGTCTTTGGACTGTAGGAGGAAATCCACCAAGCATGGGGAAGACATGCAAACACCACACACTCAAACCTGAGTCGCATGTCCACACTCTGAAAGAAGGAGGGATCTGTCAGTATAATTAAAAAAAAAATTCTTCCAGATTTTGTGCCAGTTGTGGCATGGTGATGAAGTGGTCAACACTGCTGCCTTGCACCTTCAGGGTCGGGGTTCGATTCCTGCCTCGGGACGGTGTGGAATGCCAAAGACATACAAATTATTTGATCACAAAATTGCCCATTGTTTGTGTGTGTGTGTCGTGCCCTGCAGTGGATTGACACCGCGTCCAAGGTGTACCCAAAGTCTCCCGGGATCAGCACCAGGCCGTCTGCAACCCTGTATACAGGACAAAGCGGTATATACGATGAATGTATGAATGGATTTTGTTCCAGTTCTACACAACCTAATTTGCTCTTGTGTGAATAGGTGATAGCACCACCTGTAGGAGCATAGAGGAATTGCAACATTTATTTCTACTCAAATAAAAGGGCTGTTAAAGAACCGAAAGAGGTGATCAGGAGAATGGTAAAATGTACAGTAGTGTTCTCCAGGACCAGGGTTAGGAACCTGTGGAATAAACTGAACTCTTTCCTCTTTATTTATACAGTATGAGTGTGTATGTGTGATCAGTTAGACATTTGGAGATAATTTAGGGCTGCATGATGTGTTTCAAACAGGAGGCGCATATAAGGAAGGACTGTAATAAATTATTACGAATATCCAACTCAGATTATAAACACCTCCATACACTGTAATTTTAGCAAGCAGTGTTTCTCTGCACTGTAGTCCTGTATGCTAGCCTAATGCACCAGTGCTATAGTGTAACTTAGTAGCTAATACTTCGCTTTTTTAACGTAGAATTCTCGTAACGTTATTATAAAAGAAACTCAGCTTATATGAACATATCCGTAAAATCATAACTTTTCGGTAAAACATAATTTCAAAGTGTAAAGTTACTCACGTTGGGATCTTTATTCGCCATGCTTTCCCACTGTAGTTTCTCCCAAGGTCGGCAGAGACAACTTCCGCATGCACGGAGGATTCTGGGATATGTAGTTTACTGCTTTGGCTTTCACACAGTTACGTCACATTCAAGGTCCTGAGAGGCCAGAAACTCAGTTCTGTCGACATTAAGTGTTTGTAACTTTGTAACACACTGAATCCAGCTTAACAAGGCCTTGTTCGGGAGATGATTAACTGAAGTAGTTTTTAATGAGGTACTCATGTAAATTCTAGTTTTCAGAACCTGATCTGTCTATCACTGTGATCCATAAGCGTCGTTATTGCATGGTTTCTTACCATTGTATTGGCACTATGGTCTCACACCTGAAGGGTTGAGTGCTCGATTCTCACCTAGAATTAATCTACCTGTGTTTGGTGGGATTCTTCCAGGCACTCCAGACATGCAGATTAATGTGTATGTGAGTGTGTGTGTGTGTGTGTGCGCATGCTTGTTTTCCTTGAGTACCCAGGGATAGGATCCAGGCCTCCCATGACCCTGAACAGGACAAGTAGCATAGAGAATGAGTGTTTCCGTTGCAAGGCTGGATGGTAAAGAGGTACAGTTTGATCATGAGCTCTGTCTGTGTAGCATTTCATATGTTGTGTTCTCCTCTGGATTTCTCATTTTCCTCCAACCTCCCAGAAACATGCACATAAACAGTCTAGCTATGCTAAACCGCCCCTAGATCCAAATGTGAGAATATGTGTGTGTAGTCTCCTGAGATCAATAGATAAGGAGGTTTATCCTTGCCTCACACTTAGAGTTCTCAGTGTTGGGCCCAGGATCTGCTACATTATGTATTTTCTCAAGATGAATGTTGTTGCATGGGTGAATTTTAGTGCCTGTGTACAATATTTTTCTTGAATAAACCATTATAATGAGTTAAGACATAATGTAATGCCATATATCCCTTATACATTACAATCAACAATCAGATTCACAAAGTGAGACATTGATAAATATACAACAACATTTCATTGCTTTTAATAAAGATGATGATCAAATAGACATAAACATTGAGACGATTTGTAATGAATAGCTGTTCTGAGCATCCTGGGCTAGAAAGATTTATTATAATAAATCCGGTAGGCCAGGTTACACAGAGTAGTTTGTTTTACACCGATTTATTCCCCCCCAGATGGAAGAGCTAATACAGCTGGTACTGATAGTCATATAGGAATATACCTATTTAAAAAGAACAACAGCGGAGTCAAATGAAAAAGGCATCACTTAATGATAAAGTTTAAACCCATAATTACATAATGTATTTAAAACACTGCCTATCTTACAAGTTAAAAAAAAAGATATTAGCAACCACACAAACTGGCAGCAAATATTTAAAAACAGAATGCAAGAAAGCAGTATACAGTGCAGGATGAAATAAAAATTTCAAAAGGATAAGAGAGGGAGGGGAAATGTACAAATAAAACAATTTACAATGTCAGGTTGAGATGAGCATCACTGCCCTTGTTTCAGAGTCTTTATCGGTCATTAAACTGGTGTGATTGTTTAACCTGAAATTTAGTTTGCTCGACTTGTTCCCTTTAGTGCCGTTGTCATGGTGCCACGGAAATACTCATTAAGCAGAGTCTCGTCTGGCCAAAAAAAAAAAAACCTTAGAGCGATGTGTGCATCCTTTTAAATGACAGAATTCACAAAAAGGAGAGGCTCCATATTTCAGACATAGAAAAGTCGTACTCGAGAGGTACTGACGTGAAGCTCGTCGTCATAAAATTTTGTCTCTATGACAACATTTCCACTGCAAAAACAGGGGGAAAAAAGTTAATATTTTGAAATATCAACAAAGACCATGGAAACAAGCATCTAAAATACCCTGCCTGGCCAAAGGGTTGCATACTCAAAGCTTTAATTGACTGCCTTTAGCTTTGATTACGGTGCACAGTGTGGTGGTGAAGTCATGTGTGAAAATGATTCCTCATGCTCCCAGAACCATACTTTCACAATGTGAATCCTGGAATATGCCTGTGCCATCAGGGAAAAAAGCTCCATTGGTGTGATAACCTGGTGATTCAGTACATTCAGGTCATTAGCTGACTTAATAACATTGTCTAGACCTGAGCAACTGAAGCAACCCCAGATCATAACACTGCCTCCAGAGGCTTGTACAATGAGCACTATGCATGATGGGTACATCGCTTCATGAGCTTCTCTTCTTATTCTGATGCACTCGTCACTCTGGACCACATGACCTTTTTCCATTGCTTCAAGTTCAATTTTTATGAAACCCAACAAATACAAATGTTTTTTTTCCTGATGAATCTCACTAACAATGTTTTCTCATCTCACAGCTACAGCTGTTTAGTTCCAATTCTGTAAGCTTTCATTACATTGTATGAGTATGGAAATGCTTTTATTTTCACCATTAATCATAGCTGTGATTTCTACACTAAATTTCTTACCATGTATCTTTACTAAGCATTTAAGTGATTTCCATCCATTCTTTTTTCCTGCTTCAGCACAGGCCTTGTGATGTTGGACAGCTCTTAAAGCAATTCCAGTAATTTCAAATCTCCTTAATTTTTTTTGGTGCTTGATGCAAGCCAGAAATTTGACCCTTCTTAAGTGGTGACTTTTTTGGCCAGGCGTTAAACAATCATATTTTAAATAATCCTACTAGAGATATCTTATTAAACTATGAAGTTCTATGAAAATAGGTGAACGAGGCTTACGTTAACACATTAGCAGGCATCATCTGCGACTCAGGTGCTGCTTCTATCAAGGACTGCCACGTGTTTGTAGAATTTGGGATCACAAAGCCAAATTCGAAAAACCACTCTAGGAAAAGAGGGATAAATATTAAAGGTACGACAAAGAAAAATATGCCGATGGAAATAATAAATGAAATAATAAATGTTATCATAAGCAATCAACTTAAATCTTGATGTATCCTTGATTTCTTCATGCTGAATAATAGTAGTAGCATATTAAAAGACTTTATCACATTAAAACAAAGTAGCAGAGAACAGGTTTCACATAAAATAATCAACTAGAACTTGTATGGTTTTATAATTGCTGTTCTTGTATAAGGTGAAGATAAAAACAATAAGATGCCAACCTTCTAGACACTGGCCTTTGAAGAGAACTTTCTGCTCCAGGCGAAACTTTTCCAGCTTTTCTGATGAGGAGAAATTAAGCTCTCTGGAGACAGCTTTACATTTGAGGATCTTTTTGGGAACCCGAGCTAGAAGAGACGAGAGAGACAGTACAAAATGGATGCTTAGCCTGTAAATTAAAATGGGGTAAAAATAAGGGCTCCCACTGGGAATGGCAACCCAGTTTTTAATGTTTTTTTCTTTTTCCTTCTAAACTTAAACCAAAGTAAAACCAAAAGACAATGGAGTGCCAAAGCTTAATAAAGCAATAAAAATAATAATAATAATAATAATAAATAATCGCACACTAAAATAAATAAATTATACACAATATTATAATGGTAAAACTGCAGCATGAATAAATCAGTTTACTAATAGTTTGTGACTTCTCAGGTTCAGTGTTACAGCCTAAAAGGTTTCATACCTTCATGTTCTACACCAGGAACAGAGAGATCTTCAGTGCCCTGCCAGAGAACTTTCCCCGTCTCTGCATCCCTCAGGTTCATCCAGTTTCTGCAGACAAGTTAAGGCTAAAGAACTCAAAATGTGTTGTTCGTTGAAGACCATGTTATATCATTAATTACCGTTACACAATGTGACATCATGTTAAATTGATGAGATTTTTTACCTTGAATTTACTCACTCCCTAAAATGACCCCAAACAGGAGCAAGCAAATGACTTTTAGATCATTAGATCAATGGCACGTCACAATCTACCATGCTTCATGTCAGGGACATCTGACCCCTCCATCTTCAGACCACCTGTGTGTCACCCACTGCCATCTCCACGCGACACACAGGCGCAGTGGGCCAAGTTTGTCAATGCCAGGCCACAACACAAACCACTGCCCTGGAAACCAACCACCAAAGCCCCTACGGCTAACAAATAGGACAGCGTTTATAAATCCCTTCCATATGACTTTATATGGAACATATTTCAGTGATCTTCAGGTCTGCTAGTGAGCACGTTGACATTCATGTACAGTAATGGTGACTCAGCATTTGTTTTCTAAAGAACATCACTTTGTAAAAAATAAAAATCTCTTTATACTCAGGATCATCACATTTAAATTGAACTACTTGATGACTTCCTTAACACATGCTTAAAACCTTGTGCAAAATTATAGCACACTATTAATAGATTGTGAGAACATCCCAAAATTCTAACACCTTTGTGTGTAAAAATGGCATGAAGATGCTAAAATGCAGAGCTGATTAAAAAGACGGCTCTGCTGCTAGCAGGCCAGGCCATAGTGTTGGAGATTAGTGCTCGTGGTGACAGGTGTCTGTGGGATCACACCTGCTGAGATACAGCAGTGATGCACAGTGAGAGTCACAGGGGAGGGAGCCTTTTACTTGCAAACAATGACACAGTCAAGGTAATTAGTCCCTGGGTGACACTGTTTTCATGGAAGTCGCATACATTTTTAAAAAGAAGTGACCTACTGGTTTAAATCATTGGCATTTCGGATTTAACAGTTATGCAGGTGAATGAGGTATTGGCAGAAAAATATAAAGGAGTCAAGATTTTGGCTGGTTAGTTACAGATACATGCCATATCCTTTCAGATGTTTGAGCCTAAATTGGGTCAAAATAAATAAATAAATCATTCTGTTTTTATAGGCAAACTCACAGTCATCTCCTGCGTTTCATCTCCTCTCAAATTATTTCTTAATTAAAAGATTGATATCTTTTAATTAAGAAACTAACTTGTTATATTACTAATGCTGAAAAATTTTAATGAATGAGAAAAATAAAAATCACAGGAAGTTCTTTATACTTGTACTCTCATGCTACTTGGAACTTCTCTAAGGAGTAGCTACTTTACATACTGCATTTACTCCAGGGGCTCATGGTCAGAGAAACACAGCTGCACAACACTTCAGACACACAATAGAGCAAACAAACACATCCTCGTAACTTTATGAACCTTCATAAATGAGGCCTGAACGGTTAATAGAATAACATGACTAAAATGGCAATGTTCAATAATAACATACGTTACCAAATGTTCATGTTATGCAATGAACAGATGATACAAAAAACACAGGAAATATCCCGGCAAATGTTTGAGTATTTCATAAATCTCCCCAAGGATGAAAGTTAACTCTAATCAGAACTTGCTTCTTTCCAAATAAGTGAAACAAGTATTTATATATTAACCTGAAATAAAATTTAGGATATGAAATGATTAAAAGTAAACAGCACAACAGAATGTTAAGCGACACACACAAGCCAGCAAGGAACATAAGGCAACAAATCCCTGTCCTTGCAACGAAGGATTTAAGAATTACCAGACTGAGGAAGGTCACACGCACGAGACATGAATCAGAACATTGGGAAAACTATTAGATAAAAACAAATGGTGTATTGAACATGTCAAAGCTTCAGGACTAATGTACAGTATATTTTAGTTTCTCAAATCAGTAATAGGACCAAATTGGGTTTATGTGCTCCTTGTGTTATGTAAATCCAGAAACAGTGATATTACCTGGATCATGTGTTATCCAGAAACTTCTTAATGACTGATCACTGGATTTAGTGGAACTACAACAACTAATTAATTACCAACAGACTCTTTACAAGAACAATATTACAAATGTAATAACCAGAGTAACCAGATAAATACTCTGTGTTTATACGTTGTATCTTTAATATGTAAACTAGAAATGTGTATACAGTATTGTGCATCTTTTCAAAAAATTAAGAATTTTAAGAATAAATGTTTAGAGTAAAGGTGCATAAAGTTAGTAAGTAAGGTTAAAGCTAAACATCAGTGGCAAAGAGATTTAAAAACAACAAATATTTTTTGTATAAAATATAAGTAATAACAGATAATAGCTTGTATGTCACCATATACATGCATACATATAAAAATCACCATGTATGAAGTTATTTCACACAGTGTAGCTAGAGTTAGGGCGAATCCTGAAGGGCTGTTAGCCTACTAGAAGAGGAAGACTGCTTGGTTTAGCTGGTTAGCTAACACTACACATTTAGATGCAAAAGAATTCAAAGTGTAAATGAAAGAAAATCACAAAACCGCGGGAACAAGAGGCAGGGATGCAGGTTGCGTTATGACCATCATTAGAGTTAGCTACTGTAGCTGCACAACACACATTAACTCATTAATTCCACACGTTATTAAGATGACTAGTCTTGCAAACTAAATAAGCAGGTATCCTGGTTTATAGACAGACTTCTAATTTACCCCTTGTTTTAAAAAGTTTAGCTGTCTAACATAGACAAAGCCATTCATTTAAGCTAACTGGTACCGCTAACAGATAGAGGCTACATCCCAAACGGCTCCCTGTTAGTGATCTAGTTCACTACATGACCTCTAGAATGTCGCTATTTCACACCCTATGTACTGCCCTTAAAAAGCAGACAAGACAGTCGTTTGGGATTCAGCCCAAGCCTGGACCGCAAGTTTAAAGGATACAGTTTAAAGCCCTTCAGAATCTCCTTTGCTCGGTCTTCAGCCGAAGACATGTTTTCAAAAAAACAGTCCGCTTTGTTCAATTAAAAAAAAAAAACGAAATCCTTTCTTTAAAATAATATGAAATAATTTACTAAATTGGATATAGCACTTTTTAATCTAGAGCGCTGCGTTAATCTGAACAGAGATCGACTTGAACGTTCTTCTCAACCTACTGTAAATAGAGCCTCCGTCTGAGATTGACAGCTGAATCACCCAAACATACGAATGCCTGTGAAAGGAATTGTCCATTGATCGTCAAGAGGCGGGATTAGGGGCGGGTTTCGGTTGGCAAGGGACGCGTCACCGATGGCAACTGAAAGGTCGTTCGGATGAAAACTACGGCAAGTCGTATGGGACAACAACAAATGTTATTCTCTCGTTTAAAAAGTTGGCACCAAGTCCATTCCCACAGACATCATTTTTTAAAATTTATTTTTAAAATCCCAACACATAAGAACACCTGAACCAGATTATATAGGGCTTAAAAGTTTGGAGTGTGAAGACATATTTCAATAAACATACACTATGTGGACAACAATATTTGGCCAAACCTGATAATTGTTGAATTTAATAAGTTTCAATCAGCCCCCTTATGCCCAGTGAAGGGCAATCTTAATGCTTCAGCACATTAAGACATCTTGGACAATGCTATGCTTGCCACTTTGTGGCAACAGTTTGGGGAAGGTCATTTTCTATTCCAACATGACTGTGCTCCAGTGCACAAAGCATGGACTATAAAGACATGGTTTGATAAGTTTGGTGTGGAAGAACTTGACTGGCCCACACAGAGCCCTGACCTCAACCCCATCGAACAACGTTTGGGATGAACTGGAACTTTTGCAAGCCAGGCTTTCTCGTTCAACATCAGTGCCTGACCTCATAAATGCTCTACAGAATGAATGGGCATGAATTCCCACAGAATCACTCTAAAATCTTGTGGACAGACTTCCAAGAAGAGTGGACACAATAACAAATCTAGAAAATAAATAATGGACAATGGTCCAATAAGGATTCATTGCTGCTGTAGGTGAATGGTCTTAAATAGTTTTACAGTAAAAATAATATTAGAGTTTTTTTTTTACTGTATTACTACAGTGGTGTTAGTCATTGGGTATTGTGGGCTACAGTGTTCTAAGTGTTTTACTAGACATTCATTTCTTACAGCGTTATCTTGTCATGTAATTACACATTATGTCCACAGAAGGGTGCTACATTACAAGGGAGGAAAGAGATTTTTTTTATAATCGATCCATTATATATTCATTATCGTGTGGTACAAGTTGATATAAGATCATATTTGTGTCACAATTTCCATATTTTTGCTTCAGTACACCATCACAATGCATTAAGAAATAAAGCAATGAAGATGTGATTTTAGCTTTATTTCTGTGCTGAGTTTCCACCGTTGAGATCTATTACCAGACCTTTACTGCAGCAGCCTTCAGTTTCTGCTTGCTTGTGGGTTTTTCTGCCTTCAGTCATTGAAGAGCATTCCATTACTTTGCTTTTAATTGCTTGTGTCATATGTTTTAGGTCATTATGCATCTATACTGTGAAATGTAAGCATAAAGTGTAGCTCTATACATTTTAAATATTATCAGCAGTTACATCATTAATAAACCAGGGTGATACAGTGACATTAACAGTCATACTTGCCACATGCTTTACATATGTTTGACAGGTGATGTTGTTTGTTTTGGAACAGAGCCATTTTTGTTCTTGAGTGTTACCAGTACTCTGCATCCTGAGTTAATCCCTATGTATTTACATTGTATTTTCATGAATTTGCCTCTTGATTGTTGACTTTGACAATGATGTGCCATCCTCCTCCAGAGTGCTCTTGATCTGGCTAGACTTTTTGAAGGGGTTTCTCTTCACCAAGAAATAAATTCTGTGATTGTCCACTTTAGCTTTTTTCCGTGACCTTCAAGACCTTTTGTTGTTGCTGAGTTCTCCAGTCAATTCTTTCTTTTTAAGAATATACCATATTGCTGACATTCCTAAAGTTTCTCCTAGCTTTCAGATAGGTCTGTTTTGATTTGCTGGCATCCTTCACTTGCATCAATTCCTCGTTGGACAGTATATTAGGAATTCCCACAAACAGCTACCAAATGCAAATTCATAACTGGGAATTAATTTTAGATTCCCGCAAGCAGTCCTCACATAATAGCTATCATGCTGAGAGTCAGTCAACTGTCCAATTATTTTTTTTGGCCTGTGAAAATTGAGACCCTTTATTTAAAAAAAAAAAAAAAAAGTGGTTGTAATAACATTTATTTTCATTAATGTTTTTAGTAAACTCCTTGAACTAAAGCTAAAAGTCTGTTGTTCAGTCACGTCTTGATTGCTTCATATTCACTGTGGTGTTTTACAGAGACAAATACTGTATACAAAAATGTAGTCATTGTCTAAATACCTGACTATATATGGGGTAACTAATCAAGAGAGCATAAAACTGGTGTGCACAGACACAGGAAGTGATTACAGACATCAGTAATATAATAATAATAA
>QMIH01004627.1:4714-16393 GCA_003987875.1 Clarias batrachus
AGAGGTGACACGACGCCTTAGATGGAAAACAGTCTAAAAAAGGATCAGGAACAACATTAAAGTCTCCACCCACAATAACCTTATCAACTAAATAGCTTAACTTCCATTGCTCCAATTTATCACAAAGGAAAGATAGTTTTTTGTTCTGAGCTCTATTGGTATAACCATACACGCATAGCATAATGTATTTTGAACCATTAATCTCTGACACCACCATCAGCCAATGTCCATCAGAATCACTTTTACAGTCTATGACATTACCCGGAAACCTATTAAATAAAATCATCACTCCCGCAGAATGAGATGTACCGTGACTAAAGAAAACAGGGTCTCCCCACTGTAATTTCCAGAACTTTGTGTCAGCCTCCGCCGAGTGGGTCTCTTGCAGAAAGACACAGTTAGCCTTTTGCTCCTAACAAAAAAGAAAAATTGCCTTACGCTTTACAATATTTTTCAGCCTCCTAACGTTCAACGATATACAAGATAACATAAATCACGTCTATAGAACTATTGAAGAAAAAGAAAATTAAGAAGACACGCAGGAACGAGCAGCTGTATCCTGTATAAAACGTTTAGTGCAATAACCCTTAACAATCAGGGAACATATTAAACATTTAAGCTGATTAAACATCAGCATACCTGAGAGATGAAAAACAATCACACATAATATTCAGTTCGGGTCAACTCTTTGATTGTCAATCAGAGCGTAGCCTTCCTTCAGATATGCTCTCTTCCCCTTACTCCTGGCGTCCTGGACCAGCGGCCATAGTTTAGCTCGAGCCTCCCGATCTTCCTTGGAAAAGTCTTCCTTAAAACGAATGTTCAACTCTTTACAAACTCTCGCATCCCTCGATTTCTTCCAGACATCGTCCCAGACTGGATGATTATGGCTCTTGGAAACATGGAAGATGAAGCATTTCCCTTTCTTCCCAGCTGATGAACAGTATCAACAGTATCTCTCAATCTATCCACAGACACGGGTACAACTCTGGTGAGAATCCCAATGACTGTCTCTCTCGTGTTTTCATCGTCTTTCTCAGGAAGACCAGTCATCCTCAGGTTCCATCTCCTCTTGTATCGAGCATGTTCCTCACAGGAGCTGCGCAGGGATTTATTTTCTTTCTGCAGCTCAATAACTTTCTCCTGGAGTTCTGTTATACCTTCTTTATTCTTCCTTATTTCTGTTGTATTTCTATCGATATGCTTTTCAAACTTTCGCATCAGCGCCGTCTGTTCATCCATCTTCTGCGTTAAAGCGTTGACTGCATGCAGGATAGCAGAAGCGGTGCCTTCATCCTCAAGTGACTGGGCTCGTGCCACTCTTGCTTTCTTCGGGTTCGGACTTTTTGTTGGAGTGTGAGCCCAGTTGATTTTGTCGTCTTTGGAGATCTTATCGTCTACTTTCAAATCCTCAATATCTTCATCGTCACACTCCTCTCTTGGCACCGGCAAATTGTAGTCGTGATCCATTTTGTTCGCAAGGCAAATATCCGAAAAGACAGAATAATTAAGGCGAATTTGGTGACCAGTTGGTTATTTTGGTACTAGTTTACGACCACAAATATTGGGTTATCGCTCTTTTTCTTTTTAAAATCACAATACCAGGACAAAACAACAAAAAAGTTCCGGAGCCTGCAACAAACTTGCTACTCACTCCGCCATCTTGGATCCCCTCATTTATGACCCAAAGTGTAGCAATAAAATTATAAGAAAAGTGTTTCAGTCAAGGAAAAGTACTGAGCTGAAATCAACTTTAGGGTAATGAGCTGGGAGAAGCGGCAAGATGGCGATCTAGGCGCACGTGTTTTTTTGACCTCTGGCAGGACTCTCGCAGCGGATAAAATTCAAATTACTAATTAAACGAATTAGTATCACTTTTATTTGTTTGACAAAATTTAAATAAGCTTATTCACCGAATATAACTTACGGGAGCATGGCGCATTTAAAAACACACAGTGCACCTATGGAAACGGATCACATTTATAGTCGAGAAAAACGACAAAATGCTACACATATCACCCCAACCAAGAACCCTCAAAAAAAGGTAAAACCAGACGACACTGACATCTCCAATGCAGCCCTGCTGCAGGCAATTAACTCATTAACAACAAGATTTGATTCTCAAGATCAAAAATTGGAAGATATTGCAGATAGAATTAAACTAAATAGCATCATGATTGCAACCATCTCCAAATCGGTGGAGTTCAATGCTGCAGATATTAAGCAATGCAAGGACAAATATGCTGTTTTGGAAAAACAAACAGCATCTCTGGTGAGATCTAGTGAGGAGTTACAGTTGAGRACATCAGAACTGGAGCGTTACAAGCCGGAGATGGAACCTGCGCATTAAAGGGTTGAAAGAGCATGAAAATGAGAACACACTTAAAGAGGTGGTTGAACTTTTGGGCAAAATAGCCCCATATTTGGCACAGAAACTGGAATATGTTGACTGGGTCTACCGGATTGGAAAAAAGGAAAGGAAAGTGATCCGCCAAATCATTGTTCAGTTTGCCATGCAAAGATACAGAGACGAATTCTGGAGGATCACAAAAAATTCACAGCTGTGCATTGATCGAGGAATCCAGTTTGCAGAGGATCTATGCAGCTCTCTGGCCGCTTATTAATTATTTTATTAATATTTCATTAATTTTAGAGGAAATGTAAACAAAATATGCTACAGATTTTGTTATACTGGGTGGTGACTTTAAAATGGTGTATGATGAGTGGCTAGATAGATTGCCAACTAAATATGATGTACATCACTATAATTCATTACTGTTACACTTTTGTAATCAACAGGGTTTAATAGATCCCTGGCGTGAATCAAACCCGCATCAAAGACAATTTTCTTGGTTTAAGCCTGATGCCTCTAGCTAGTCCCGAATTGATTTTTGGTTAATTTCTTATAATTTTCGATCCTAGCTAAAGAAATAGCTAGCTTCTATCAAGATTTATACTCGTCTTCCTCTTCAATATTAGATCCTGATCYTCTTTTTGAAAAACTTGGTGACTCTATCCCTCAAATAGATGAACAGTTCAAACTGACATGTGATGCAGAAATAACAATTGAAGAGCTTGATTCTGCTGTTCTGTGTTTGTCAGTAGATAAATCACCGGGCCCAGATGGTATTACGTCTAACTTTTATCGCCATTTTTGGGATTTGTAAAGGGAATTTCTTTTTGCAGCTTTTCACGAAATTATCAGAAAGCCATTTTTGCCTAACTTGATGAGACAAGGGCTTATCACACTCATTCCCAAACCAGGAAACGATGTTAGATTGTTGGACAATTTGCGACCTATAACTTTATTAAACAATGACTATAAATTATTAACTCACATATATAATAATCACTTAAAATCACATTTATCAGTAATTATTGGAGAGACTCAAACTGGGTTTATCAGAGGTCGATCTATACAAAATAATATACGGCTGGTTTTGGACTTGTTAGAATATAATCAAGAAATTGAGGATGATGGGATTATTTTAATTTTAGATTTTTACAAAGCGTTTGATATGTTAGAGCACCCCTTTATTTTTAAATGTTTGCAAAAATATGGGTTTGGTGAGAATTTTAGTAAAGTTATTCAACTGTTCTACACAAACACTTCACCCAGATTTGATATCAGAAGAGGAGTTAAACAAGGCTGCCCCATCTCACCATCACTATTTATTTTGGCTACTGAGATGTTGGCCTTCCTTATCAAAAACTCCAAAATTGAAAAATTGAATGTGTTTGGTCAGAAAATTATAATTAGTCAGTTAGCTGACGATACCACGTTATTGAAAAAAAAGGGAAATTATTACCATACACGAATGTCACCTTAAAACTGCATATAATATTCCAATTAAATCAAATGTTAAATATTTAGGCATACACATTTCTAAAGATGAGATCAAGATGGAGAAGCAAAATGTCTGGGACAGATGGAATGAGTGCAAAAATAGACTTGAGGTGTGGATGCAGAGAGATTTATCCATTTTTGGTAGAGTTTATTTGACCAAAATGGAAAGTCTGTCTAGATGCATTTATCCGGCATCCTGCCTATTTATTTCTAATAGAGCCATTAAAACCATCAACCAAATCAGTTTCAACTTTATATGGAAAAAACAGGTGCATTATATCAGGAAAGCACAACTTGTACAAGATTATGAAAATGGTGGATTACAATCCTTCGACTTTTCCTGTATAAATGGTATGCTAAAAATTAAATGGCTAAAATATTTTGTAACAAATGAAAATAGTTTTGGTTTTCTGTTCCTAGAGGTTTACTTAAAAAATTGGGTGGAATTGACTGATTTCACTGTTTCTAGACTACCAATTAAATTATCTTCATTTCACCAACAGGTTTTGCTATATTGGAAATTATTATACAATCATAACTTCATCCCACACCAAACCTCAATATGGAACAATAGATTTATTTTATTCAGGTATAAATCTTTGTGCATTCTTGATTGGCTTGCGAAAGGTGTCTGGTCAGTTCATCACTTAATGAATGAGGATGGGAGTTGGTTATCATTCAGTGATTTCTGCCTGAAATACAACTTACTCTGTGAACGTAAACAATTTGAACGTGTATTAAAAGCTGTTCCTAAATGTTTTATAAACCTTGTACAAAACAGCTTTATCAACGTTTCAGATGGGTCATGTGACCTCCCATCACTTCTTTTTAATGGTAATAACCTCAAAGCAACACTTCCCAACAAAATCATCCGCTCTAGCTTTAATTCTATAATATACCCAACATCGTTATATTATAACAAAATTTTACAAACTTATGATAAACCAACCATTATTATGAACACAATATATTGCCTTTCCAGTGACTCCTAAAGCAAAGGAAACCCATTTCAAAATATTTAATGTTATTTATCCATCATCTGAGTTTTTAAGACACCGGTTTAATTTTGAACAAAATGCTTGTACATTTTGTAAAGTTGACATTGAGACTACTGATCACCTTTTTTTTCTTGTGAGTGTTCTGCTATCCTTTGGGCAAATATGTCTTATTGGTTGGAGCCAGGGATGCAATCGCTGCCCGCTTTTGAAAAGGAACATATTATGTTTGGAATACTGCTGGATGATAGGAATAATAGGTTTTTCATTAATATAATGCTGATTTTAGGCAAATTTTTCATTCACAAATGCAAATGCATAAAAACTAAGCCTTATTTTTCAGTCTTTAAAAAAGTTTTTATTTGTAATTATCTTCCATCACTGGAGCATATGAAACGTAAAAAGGCCAAAAAATTAGCTGGAATAATAAGAGACTTTGGTTTTTTAGAAGAAGAATAAAGAGACCCCTTTGAATTTGTATTCACTTATATATTTTGCTTTTTTTATTTTAGTTTTCTTTATTATTATTTCTTTGATTTTTTCAATACTGTGTTTTCTGTGTAATTAATGTGTTGTGCCTTGTTTTTTTATTCATGTTTACTCAAATTATACAATGCTATTATAAATGTATATTTTGTTTTATCCTTTTGTTTAAAAAAAAAAGAAAAAAAAGGGTAATGAGCTATGACGTGGTTGAACGGCAACCAATTAAAATGGAGGTCCTCCGCTTGAGCGGATTCCGCGGAACGCAGTCCTGTAACTTTTGTCCCGGCGACATTAGTTCCCAAGCAAAATGGAAGAGAAGTTGATTATTGCGGTAGCGGGTGTTTATTAATTATTAATGTTATTTTAATTAAAGGCAAAGTCTCGTAAGTGATTCTAATGTTATAATAATAAGAAAAATAATATAATAAAAAAATATATATTAAATTAGACTAGCAATTCACAATGAACAGAAGCCACACCATACAAATGGCTTATAATTTGTTTATTTCTACAATACAGTTCTTTCTATGAACCTTCTTTTGGTGGCCAAATCTTTTTTTTTTTTTTTTTAATTAATTAATTTACCATGATAAATCAACAGATATAAGACGCTAAACTGAACTAAAACAAACCATTTATAATAGAACTAATGAGCAACTCGGTTCAGGTGAGCGCCCACGTCACCTGACCGAGATGCAACATGGGAAATGAAGTTTAAACAAAAGGAACTACCAACAAATCTCTGGGCGCTAGGCGCCCTCTAGGGGTTACCCCTGACAAGTGGAGATTCTACAAACTAAGAAGACACAAAGGAAGAATACAGGGAAACAGTTTTCATCGCTTGAGGATTAACAGAGTCTTGAAGAGTTTCTATATATCTGTTTAGATCGTTTCTAAATACAGAGAAAAAAGGTTTAAAAATTTTTAAGGTTAAAAAGTCTCTGTGTAGGAACACTGCTAAAACAGGTGAAAAAATTTTCCGCGTAAGTAAGATAAGAAGTAAGTGTATTGTAGCGTCCACCACAAGACTTAGCCCTGGCATTGACATTAAAGATGATTATTCACCAGCCATGCCTTTTTTCAGTGGCCCTGCCACTTTACACACCTGCAGAGCCTACGGACTGAATGAGGACTGTCAAAAGATTGATGTGCACGCACATCACTGGTGCTCGCGTGAATATTATTATTATTATTATTATTAAAATGGGTGTAGTTTAATTGATCATAATATGTTGTTAATTTGGATTTTATTACACACATTTTTTTTCCACTTGTACCTTTAATTTTTGCAAAACACCTCTGACCTCACTCCAAGCTATTTTCATATGTTTGGGCTTTGCAAGCATATCATCGCATTGATTTTCATACCATTGTTATGCAGATGACACAAAACCTATTTTCTCAGTTCCTCCCTCTGATACTCTCAGGCTTCCACTCGGATCTCAGCATGTCTGGCAGACATCTCATCCTGGATGGCAGCTCATCATCTGAAGCTGAACCTTGTGATATCCCAACAATCAGATCACTGCTTCAGTCATTGCTCGTAATCTTGGGGTAACCGTGGACAATCATCAGTCATTTTCCCCACACATAACTACCCTTACTCGCTCTTGCCAATTTATTCTTCACAACATCAGAATAATCTGCCAATTTCTTTCTTCACAGGCTGCTTGTTTAGTCCCTTTTTATTTCAAGACTGGACTACTGCAACTCACTTCTGGTAGGTCTGCCTCTGTCCACGATTTGTCCTCTACAACCGATCCAGAATGCAACAGCACATCTCGTTTTCAACCTTCTCAAGTTCTCCCACACCACCCCACTCCTCCGCTCCCTGCACTGGCTTCCTGTAGCTGCCTGCATTAAATTCAAAACATTGATGCTTGCCTACTAAGCTAAAAATGGCCCTGCACACACTTACCTCTCTGCTCTAATCACACCACGCACTGCATCACGTTTCCTCCGATCCTCCAGCACTGCTCACCTTGTCCCACCATCTCTCAGGGATCGAGAACGATATCCATCCAGACTCTGTCTGTTCTGGCACCTAGGTGGTGGAATGACCATCTTCTTTTACTTCGGTACAGCAGAGTCTTTGACAATCTTTAAACGACGACTAAAGACGGTTCAATAATAATTTGGACTAATCCCCTGTCCCTGCCAAAAAAAAAAAAAACAGTTGTGTTTACTGATGGCACTTAGTAACCTAGTAACCTAGTAAGTGTAAGTAAATATCCAGTGATGAAAACTTCAAAGCACTTTTTGTAAGTCGATCTGGATAAGAGCATTAGTGTAGCGGGAGATTATATAAAGAAAATAAAGGGGGTTTTTACTCTCATAACTGTATTCTGCACAATTAAAAGTTCCAGCTTGACACTGCATACATGCTGCTGGTTTACAACAGGAGAGCATATTTTACAGTGCTGCATTTTTACATTGCTGCAGTACAGTGCTACAGTGCTGCATAGATCCAGGAGGCAGGATTCCACCCTGAATAGGACACCAAATAGAATATAGTAAAACTAAAAGCATATACATATTCAGTAATGTTCTTATAGTTGTTCATTGCTGTATAATTGCACCACATTGTGTATATGTATATCCATTATGCATTGAATCAGATGAGCCAGGTGGGCAGTGATTAAGGATGAATTTGCCATTTGCATGTTCCTCCAGTGAGGGGTGATGTCTCTTATCCTCTGTTCTTATTTCTTTTTCTTCCATCATTTTCTCAAATTCTCAGAGAGGAACTAAGTTGTGATGGAAGGAATCAAGCATATTAAAAAATTAGTATATATAAATGTATTAGAAGGAGAAAAGAAGACTAACCTTTATAGCGTTGTCTTCCATCAGGTCTGGAGAAATCATCCTGCTGTACATTTATACATCTTGTTTCCTCTTCTGTTTGTAGTATGTTCCAGAAGCCCTGCTGCCTGTGTACAGGGATAAAGTCGTGCCAGTGTCCGACATCATTACTCCCAAACAATTGAAGCAGAGCGAGTGCACTTATTAGATCTTCTGTCTCAGGAGCTTTTATGCCAGACCTGCAATGTCAATTTGACAGTGGGCAGATCATCACTTGGGTGGAACACGTGGTCTTTATGGTGAAATTATAGTTTCATTTTGTGCACATACACATATAAATGTATTTTCACTTCTGATGCAGTTATCTTTTCCAGGTGGATGTTTATAACACAGTTGCCCATTTGTGTTTATCAAACTTAATAAATAGTTTTATTTCACTTGCTGAGATCCACCAAGACATGCACTGCTTAACAAGGACAGACATACTAGCATGAGAGCTGACCACAAGGTGTCATTAAATTCCACTGTTTCTATAATGGTGTATCTCTTTACGCATGTGTCAAAGCCTAAGTAAACATTGTATGCCAGCTTCCTGCATGGGAGGTTCTTCTGCACGAGCATTGTATATAAATCCCCGGTCTAACAGACCTATTTAACAGATTTAAACCAGTTTGTTAAAGATGTATAACAAATGTGTTACATTTATCCAGTGTGGATTGGGCACAAATGTGAAAACATGACACAGTTACAAATTGCATTTTTGCATCAAGGTATGTGTTTCTTTATTCCTCTAAAAGGCTCCTGACGGGCAGAAAGATCACTACAGAAAAAGATGCAGTTGAGGTGAGTCTCCACATTCTCTGTGATGTGCGCTGTTTTAAAGCAACTCTGCATTTAAATCTAACAAGTATGAATAATGTATGTAAAGGGAAGAGAGTGAGAGAGGGAGAGAGACTCTTGTACTCAGATCAGGGGTTGAGAATACCACAATGTGTTTGTTAGGGTTTGTTGGGGATTTAGTTGATCGAGTCCCGATCGATCTGAATGCAAGCCGGTCCGTCTGCAACACACCTCTGGCCAGGAGAATGAGTCAAAGAACATCCAGATGACTACTCTTTCACAAGCTCTGTTTTTTTTAATACAACACATAGTTTATATAGCAGTTAACACAACCCCTCCTTATGTGAGGGTTTCTTCCTTAAAACTTTATGACAGTTAAAATGTGGCTAAGAAAAGGTCACAATCTTGAAAACATGTTTACAGTTCAGCACCTCAGACAAAGGGAGGAGTGCAGACACAGAAACGAGACATAAGAGGAGGAAAGGGGAGAGGCAGAGTGGGAGAGGATATTGAATAATACAGAAATGCAGGTTGTTTCACAAAGCAACAAAATGTTCTTGTCTAAGCAGACAATAATCATGGCATAAATACTGATTATACAAAAACTCTTACATTTCCCCTCTTTTATCCTAAATCATCAATTTATGGATAACAACACATTACAATGAAGTATTATTATAATATGTAGGCTGAGCGGGCGGTGGGACTGGGGGTACAGGAATATAACTTTGCATAAAGCGATACATGAGTGATTGCAAACATTTCAAGATACATGGTCCTCAGAGGAAAAATAACAGAAAGGAACAGATTATGGGGACACCTAGAGAGAGATATGGGACCCATTGACCGAATAGTGTATACCATAACCCCCACCCCACTTGACCTTTCTCGTCATCATGCAATTGCTCCGCCACCCGCTGCATTTCCTCTAGGGCGGTGGTTATCTGAACAGTCCCACGGTTCCCAGGACCCAAAAGAGCTCTATGAGCTCTGAGTTCACAATTATGTTCACAATTAGGGGTGCCCACTCGCCTCCTAACTTTATTCTACACCAATAACAATGGGGAGGGTGCCCTAGTAGACAACACACGAGACACAGCTGTAGTAATCACATGTCATGAATTCACGGGGTAACCATGACCATTCTTGACACACGGGTGCTCCGAGTGCAGGCACGCCCGTCTACGCACTCGTCCCACCTTATGAGGTCAACAGGTACCCCTCTTATTTAGTTAGTTATTTACACGGTTTTCTAATGAAGTTGGAATTAAGGCCCAAGGCACAGTGTTTTATTTTGATATGTATTTAGAGCTCCACAAACAGCCAGAAATTAATTTGTTGTATAAACATACTTTGGCAAATAAAACCCAATTCTGATTCTAAATCTGATGAAACACTTAAGGATTTGGCTCAGGTGCACTACGAGTAGCACAAACATGACTGGCAATGAGTTATACTAAATCTTTTTTCAGGCAGTAATAACTGCAATAAGTTTGTTGTACTGAGGTTGTTCTCATGTAGGCAATGGATCTGCTGCATGCTATGGGTCCTGACACTGTGGTCATCACCAGCTCAGACCTCTCTCTCATTTGGGGAATCAGTATCTAGTGGCCCTTGGGAGCCAGAACACAGGTGTGTAAACTGTTTATTGTCTTAGCATTTGAAGTTGCTGCCTAATTAAGCTAAATAGTTCACATAATTTCATTCATGTGACTAGATTCAACAAGCTACAAGGAGGATCATGAAAACTAAATGTGCTGAACAGTTCAACTTGTTCTACTTAAATACTTTGCTTGGGTTGCAACTTCTGATTTTGTGCTGCAGCTTTCATGAGGCTGAAATAGCTGTTGCTTTTTGCCTCTGCTCTCCTTAATTGTGCTTTCTTCCATTTCATGGATTACTGCCCCACCTGTCAATCTGAGAGTAATAACCATTAGCAGTAGTGTTTGCCAAATGAAGAACTGTCTGTTACTGATGACCCCAAAGCAATAACTGTCTTATATGGCTTCACGTTCGGTTTTAATTAAGCAATGAAAGACAAGTCAATCCTGAGGAAATCTTTACAAATACTAAAAAGTCTGTAGTATAGAAGGAGGAATAGATAAAAGTTGAGTGGCAGCATTTTGCAATTCTCAGAAGCAAAATTCCATTGTAGTGACTTTCAACTATTATTTTGTAGAGTGCACACTTATGCAAGCAGATTATTGTACTGTACATTTTAGTTTTTTCCTCCTAAAATGATTAATATTTTACATAATAAAAAACATTTTAACAGGCGCATGTAGACATTTCACATTCACGTTTAACATTCACGTGTAGACATTTCACATTCACTACAGTGAATGTGAAACATCTATCCGCTCCTGTTAAAATGTTTTTTATTATTGTCATGACTCCCTGGTTTGAATCAGACACAGATGCAGATTCCATCGCAACACTTCTTTATTTTCTTTCTTTGAAAACGAAACACAAAAGGAAAACAACACAAAAAATGTCCCGTGGCGCTCACTACGCTCGTGAGCGGGGCTCCCAGACCGGGTCTGCAGGTGGGATGAACGTTACCCTTTCCTCGTGTAGAKAAAGTAAACATAAAAAAGGAAGCACTTGCWCAGTCCATGCAATTATGGAGGGTAGCTCCTTCCTCCCTGGGTCCCACACCTGCAGACACGCTCAATCCTGGGAGTGAGACGGGCAGAGCAGAAAATTACA
>QMIH01004629.1:0-13799 GCA_003987875.1 Clarias batrachus
TTGGCAGCATGTAAAAATGGTGAGATGAGCGAAATAACTGTCTTTTCATGTTTCTTTATGTGCTTTTCCTTCTGGTGTTGTTATGTTGATGGTGACTACTGCCTGAGTAGATAACTGATTGTAAAGGAGAATTTTGAGTGATATGATGTACGAAATTATGACTGTTGAACAATAAAAAAAACTTGAATTTAAAAAAAAAAAACAATAAAATTCATGTTTGCTTCAGCATTGGAAACAATATTGTTTTAGGCTAACTTATTATACAACAATTCTTTGTTGTACTTGGTCTGGCTTTTAGATAAAGTCCTTCTATGTACCAACTGGCGGATATTCTATGAAGCATGCGGGGGGGGGGACGTACATTGTTAATAGCTACATCCGTATCCACCTGTATGTTTAATGTTAAATGTACATTATTTTAGCTATACATTTTTACACTGTAGATTTATTATTGTAAATGTATAATTTAATGTATGAAGTGTGTTTGGATGAACTTTTCTGGGTTCTTTGCATGAGGCCATTTACGTAATTTGTAAACCATTGACATTCATGAACATGGATAACTGTGAACTTTAAGTGAAATTTAAGATTCAAATAAAAGAAAGATTTTGTGTAGTTTGTAATGACAATGTGTAATATTTAAAAAAGTATACGTTTTTTTGTATATAGTGCATTTTATGATTTACATATTTTTACCTATTATTTATTCAATAACTGAACACCATACAACAGAGATTTTAGCACTTTACTAAGCCAATGAGTAGAGAAAGTCACAGTATTTTTGTAAAGGCCAAAATGCCTCCACAAATAATGTTTTCTAATGGATGCCTTAAAGGCCCTCATTAGCAATTTGCCATTACATTGCAGTACTATAAGCATCAACAGCCAAACAAACAAACAAAAAAACTTCCAAATATGTAGAGCAAAAAGGCCATGTGAATAAAGATAATGCAGATCTTAAATTAGATTCTCATAAATTGAAAGTTGCTGGCATAGTCCCCTGAAGATCCTTAAAGATCTACATTTTGGTATAGTTTTGGTATGTCAAGCCAAATGTGATGAGGATGCAGTCATCCTAGTCTGATTTCAGTTATCATGACTTTTGTCAATACTTCTTAATTCAACGAGGTTGTGACCCTGGTTAGTTCACTCACTCACTCATCATCCATACTGCTTTATCCTGTATTTTGGGTTGCAGTGGGACTTGGAGCCTATCCCAGGAGGCTTACAGAAGCGAGGCAGGGGGTATACCCTGAACAGGGTGCCAATCCATTGCAGGACACACATGCAGGCAATTTGAGAAGGACAGTTAGCCTTATCTGCAGGTCTTCGGACTGTGGGAGGAAACTGGAGTACCTGGAGGAAACCCACCAAGTACGGGAAGAACATGCAAACTCCATGCACACAGACATGGTAATCCTGCCGGGCCGGAAAATGAACCCAGACTGGAGGTGGAAGGCGACCCAACTGCTGCCCACTATACCATTCTGCCGCCTCCCTGGTTAATTCAAACCAGAAAATGTATATCAAGAAATTGCTGGCTGAGTGTTTTATTTCAACACATCTATGCTCAGCTGTTCTCATATCTTTAGCAGCTGTGCAAACTTATTTTGAAGATCATGGCCCATGACATTACTGTTTATGACACTGAGAGCATCTTTGCAGTTACTAAAACGTAAAGTAGCAGTCACCTGCGGAGACAGCATACAAAATGTTTCTTAATGGACCAGTTGCATAGTGTGCGGGATCTATCAGAAATTAGCTCTGTGTCACTCAAAGTTACCATCATTGCTTCTCTGATTGAACGCCATTTCCACCCAACTCCTAACCAGTTAGGAGACCTATGGGACTCTTCTACATTTTGTTGGAGATGCGAGTGATTTCCTATTTTAAGAATATGATAAATTGCTCTTACTCCTACTCCTAAATGTATGACCAAAAGTAGGTCACTCTAAGAATTGTTGGTCACTTAGGTGCAATTTGGTCTCTAAAGTATTTCTTTGACAGTGTTTGAGCATATATTTAGTTTGTTTGTTTGGTTTGTCAGCTAAGGTTTACCTTTAAAAAACTGGACTAGCTGAAATATATATATTTAATGGTTTGACCAAAAAATGCCTTTAGTAAACAGAATCTTGAACTCAGTAAATTATGAAACTCAGTGCATGTGATGTTTACACACAATGTCACCAAAATACATTATATTCTCCATCAAAAACATTTCCCCACAGTATAAATATATCAGGGTCTAAAAATACCGTTAATATTTACTCCATCTTCCCTGAATACACACTTCTCAGGTACAGGGTCAAGGAAAGAGGATTGGAGCATGTAGAGAGAAAAAGACTTCATTTCACAAAGAATGTCCATTTCATCAGGAAAGAGAACCAGGAGAGTGGTAGATAACAGAAGAGTTTGTGGAGACAGGGTCATGGGTGGCCAAAGCTTACTGATGCAAATGAGAAGTGAAGATCTCCATAGTCCAATCCAATAGAAGCACTAGTATCGATTAAATTGATGAAAAGGTTAATCTGACTGTGATAGAAAGGTGTCAGAACACACAATGCATAACTGTTGTGGTGAAAAGGGGGGGGGGGGCGCTACTCATTATTAGACAGGTGGTCATAATGTTATGGGGTGATTGGGGTAGGCAGAGGATAGAGCAGCTGGAGTTCTGTGGAAATATCCAGGGTCCATACTTACTAAGCACCTGAGAGTGGAAAATCGCTAAGTGACCAAAAACTTTCAGAATGGTGCCATTTTGGTCCTACTTTCAGGCGTAGAAGTAAGAGCTATTTATCAAGATTCTTAAAATAGGAAATCATTCCTATCTCCAGCAAAATTTTGGAGCACTCCTGTGGTGTCCTAATCGGTTAGGAGTAGCGAGGAAATTGCGTTCAGGATTAGATACATGCAGAGGAGAGACACTTTAGTAACATAGAGTGACAAAGAGCTCATAAAAGACAGTTTTGGACAATTTTGTATTATAAAATATTGCTTTAATTATTTCTTTACATTTTACTACCTCTTCCACAAGCAAAATGATCTCATCCTCTCAATTCAATTCATTTTTATTTTTAACACGTTTAAAAATTGTCATTGTCGCAAAGCAGCTTTACACAATCAAAAGAAAAATATAGAATTTTGTAGGAAATGTGAAAAATGTGTATGAATCAAAATGTTCCATAGATAAGCTCATAATAATAATTCCTTGTGAGCAAGCCGAGGGCAATGGAGGCAAGGAATAACTCTCTGAGAAAGCAATAGGAAGAACCCTTGAGAGGAACCAGTCAACAGGTCTCATTAATAAACGGATAAACGTATAGCATGGATTGTTTTGCATTCATACGGTTGGACGTTCAATATAACAAATGATGTCTTTAAGTTAATATGGAGTCCAGTTCGTTATTGGTGGCTCAGGTAAACTGCAGGATATTCTAGTCCTGAACCTTTGAGCGACTGCAGTCACAAGTCCTCAGAGAACTGCTGAATTAGTGTAAGCAGGGACTCTGGCAGGACTAACTATGACAGCATAACTAACAGAGACAGAAGGAAACACAGACATTAGGGCTCCCTGGGATGTAAAGCAACCAGTCACTCCACCGTCAACAAACCTGAGTCATCAGTGAGAGTGGGGAAGACAGCATCTAAACATACCAGTTCACCATAATACTCTATGTCCATGAGTCCCCCAAATCTGCTCCTTTTCTGAAGGCAAATCTATTTACAATAATAGCTAAATACATTAATTGGAAGGCGATTCTATAACTTTGGGTCTTTGTAAGAAAAAACTCTGCCCCCTGCTGCAGTTTCATAATATGCGGTACCAACAAGCAGCCTGCATMCTTTGATTGAAGAAGGTGTGGCGAATCACAAGACAGTAGCAGTTCACTCAGATACTGTGGCGTGAGACCATTTAATGCTTTATACATCAAAAGTAGTATTTTAAAATAGAAGTAATTTTGATCAGATTATGGTAGTCATAGACAGCTTTATTATACACGCTTTAAACATTTGTGAATGAAGCAGCCTGATTAGGATAAATTCATGCAGGCAAGTTACTAGCCATGCAGAAAAGGCATCTATAAGTTTTGTCTATGTGCATAAAGCTTTTTCATACAATTGCAACTGATCATCATCATCATTTCGCTTTTCCACTGCTCTTCTTGGCGCAGTCCTACTCCATGCTAAAATTAAAAATGAGATGCTTCATAAAGAACATTTATGTTCGACTCTAGGCTAGGAATATTTTCAGTCTTAAATGAACTATTCCTACGAGTGATTCTATGACACTTAAATACGTAAATACGTGCCCTGGTCTCAGTTAGTGCCAGTGGGCTGAGATAAAATACAGATGCATCTCAATAAATTAGAATATCATCGAAAAGTTGATTTATTTCTGTAATATAATTCAAAAGGTAAAACTCATATATTATGATAATTGAGATGATCATGGCGTATAGCTCATGAAAACCCCGAATCCGCAATCTGGCAATTTGGCAGTGTGGGCAGGTGTCAGGTCCTGCTGGAAAATGAAGTCAGCACCCCCATAAAGCTCGTCTGCAGAAGGAAGCATGAAGTGCTCCAAAATCTCCTGGTAGACGCTGGACTTATTGAAGCACAGTGGACCAACACCAGCAGATGACATGGCTCCCCAAATCAACACAGACTGTGGAAACTTAATACTGGACTTCAAGCATCTTGCAGTGTGTACCTCTCCATTCTTCCCCCAGACTCTGAGTTCTTGGTTTCCAAATGAGATGCAAAAGTTGCTCTCCTCAGAAAAGAGGACTTTGGACCACTGAGCAACAGACCAGTTTTTTTTTTTTCTTTAGCCCAGGTAAGACGCTTCTGACATTGTTTGTTGTTCAGGCGCGGTTGGTAAGAGGAATACGACATTTGAAGCCCATGTCCAGGATCCGTCTCTGTGTGGTAGCTCTTGATGCACTGACTTCACCCTCAGTCCACTCCTACTGAAAGTATTTGGTAGAAATTTAGACAGACTTAAATATCCAAAGATAATCGGACACTACACATAAAAACCCACACAGTGTGCAGTGCGATACTGAAGTGAAGAAATGATAAACAATAGGATAAAAACCATCCAGTGTGATCGGGTCGGAACCCCTCTGGCCCACGACAACATTTACCTTTATCATCCGAACCGGACAGCCTGGAGCCTGCTCCAGCAGAGAGCATGCAAATGAACGGTAAGTTGATACAAAATACTATTAACTCCTGTTATTAACGCTGTTAGTGAGAGTCACATATTATCACCACTTCTACTGGTAATTGTCTGTGGATCTTGTGTTGACATTTAAATGCATATAATAAGAAGTACTGGATGATCCTTTCACATTAGCCCACAACAAAGTTAACTTCAAATGCTCCTCATGTCTGCTCACTTTAAGGTCTCAGATCATTTCACTGTTCAGAAGAGCAGAATGTGATGAACTCAAGTGGTGTGCTATTGTATGTAGCTATTATAATTACAGATACTTTACTCTTTACTCATATTTTATGTATAACCTACATGTACAGGGTGGGCCATTTATATGGATACACGTTAATAAAATGGGAATGGTTGGTGATATTAAGGTCCTGTTTGTGGCACATTAGTATATGTGAGGGGGCAAACTTTTCAAGATGGGTGGTGACCATGGTGGCCATTTTGAAGGCAGCCATCTTGGATCCAACTTTTGTTTTTTTTTCAATAGAAAGAGGGTCATGTGACACATCAAACAATTTCACAGGAAAAACAATGGTGTGCTTGGCTTTAACATAACTTCATTCTTTCATGAGTTATTTACAAGTTTCTGACCACTTATAAAATGTGTTCAATGTGCTGTCCATTGTGATGGATTGTCAATGCAACCCTCTTCCCCCACTCTTCACACACTGATAGCAACACCGCAGCAGATATGCCAGCACAGGCTTCCAGTATCCGTAGTTTCAGGTGCCAGCTTCAGTACATAAAGAGGGAAACACATCATCATGTAGCAATTTCAAATATCCAGTGGCCTTGAGGTTTCCATTGATGAAGAATGGCCCCACTATCTTTGTACCCCATATACCACACCATACCATCACTTTTTTTTGTTCCAACAGTCTTGGAGGGATCTATCCAATGTGGGTTAGTGTCAGACCAATAGCGGTGGTTTTGTTTGTTAACTTCACCATTCACATAAAAGTTTGCCTCATCACTGAACAAAATCTTCTGCGTGAACTGAGGGTCCTGTTCCAATTTTTGTTTTGCCCATTCTGCAAATTGTGTGCGCCGACCTGGGTCATCCTCGTTGAGATGCTGCAGTAGCTGGAGTTTGTAAGGGTGCGTGAGTAGCTAATATCTGCCGAAGGGATGTTCGACTAATGACACTCTCCAGTGATATGCGGCGAGTGCTACGCTGTGGGCTCTTGCTGAATGAAGCTAGGACAGCCACTGATGTTTGTTCATTAGTAACAGTTTTCATGCGTCCACATTTTGGCAAATCCAACACTAAACCAAAATGGCCACCATGGTCACCACCCATATTGAAAACTTTGACCCCTCACATATACTAATGTGCCACAAACAGGACCTTAATATCACCAACCATTCCCATTTTATTAACGTGTATCCATATAAATGGCCCACTCTGTATTACATGTTAAAATCTGATGTACAATAAAATGGTTTTAATCTTGTAGTCTAGTCTGTGGTTTGTTAATTTCTGTTAATTTTATAATAATGACTGATTATAAATTTACCATATAATTTTTATTCCCAAAATATGTGTGGCATAGCTGTCAACTTTTCAGAAAAGCTTGGAGTGAGATTTCGAAAATAAGGGCATTGGTTTTGCATGCACGAAATGCTCCCAGTGCACATTGCCCTGCATGGCTCAGTTTCTAGGAGGACAGAGGAAATTACAACATCTGCATTGAGCTTAATCATACACAAAACAGTGCATCACTATTTACATTCACAATAACATTCAAAGAATAATGTGTGTTAATTACAACATGATTATGCAAATATTATTTTTCTTCACTTGGAGAGAACAAAGTTGAGCCCACTTTGCCAATATTTTTTTTTCTCTTTGCAAGTGTTTTTGTAAATGAAATATATATACATAAATGGTTCTCATCTCCACATGCATTTTTTTACACTGTACGTACACTACATGACACTGTAGTTTTTAGCTATTTTTAGCTAAACTTGCTGTTTATGTGTGTGTGCTCACTGTGTATTTGTGAAACTAAAGTAAGAGAAGAGGAGGAGAAACACCCTCTCCCTTTTCTCGTCTTACACAGTAACCCTTCCTCTTCTCTTATTTGAGAGGGTGGAGGACTACCGTGTGGGACAACTTTCACACACACTAACGGAAACACTGCGTCATCGGAAAAATTAATAAGAAACATCTCTGACACTCAAGTGCATGCACATGATAATTGGCTCACTGCGATAAAGTAAAAATCAAACAAATTAACCTGCACTTTACCTTTGAAAAGAATTGCGACAGAGCCTTGTTTCTGTTAGAGTGTGTGTGCGCGTGTGTGTGAAGGCGAGAGGAGGAGGGGTGTGTGTGAAGGCGAGAGGTGGAGGGAAGGGAGACGGTGTCCAATGACTCGCACGCACACACATAACGGAATCAGTGCAGGCTGACACAGAGAGAGCGAAACAAAAATAGATCTTTAACCTCTCTAATGACACTTGCTTTTGCTTTAAATGCGTGCAAACGTGTTATAATAAACATGCGCACTGTACACACACACATACAAACACAAAATAAAAGATGCTTTACACGCACACACGTGGCCACAGTGTTATAGTAAATAGTACATGCATGGATGTTGATCATACCCGTGACGGATGCACACCAAGACCGAACATGGGAGATGATTACCCACTATTCCGCAGTGCAAGAGAGAGAAAAACCAGTTGTGATCACGAGATGCTCGGTGACAAAACAAGAAACACCTGCATGCTACATCATACTCGTAAACCAAGACTTATTTCTTGATGTTTTTCAAGTCAAAATTTATAATAAAAAAACTTTGCTCGTCTTGCGGAACATTCGCAAATCGGGTTAAAGTTCCACTGTATGTTGTTTTTGACATATTGACGAATCATGACATTCGCAAAGATAACACTATCAGACAATTTAAAATGAGGCCTTGCCAGAAGTGGCCCACGTCTACAGCCAGATCCGGTCCAGAATATTTTTTATATTAAACAGGTTCAGTAATTTGGTTTAACTATGTATTGTGCCATAAGAAGATTTAAAGAAATTATCAAAATAATTTGCCCAGCATTTTTTTCTTTTTCTTTCTTTTTTAACCACTCCAGGGAATTATTCAGTGTGCATGGAACCACAGTTACATATTTGTATGTAACTAGCAATTTACTCAGAAATTAATTTGAATAATATGTACTGTACATGCTGATGCTCTTTAAAAAATTACTCTATCCTTCAATGTTATCATTTGATGGCATGAGTGGGCCCAGTGTATCAAGTACATGAAATATCTAGGCTGTCCTGGTCAGAATGACATTGGCACTGTAATTTTTGTAGGTCTATTAAACTCCTTAGCTGCCTCCTTTCCTATTAAAATTCAGCTCCACAGCTGCCCATAATGTGAAACTTGCACACACTGAATGTTAAACAGGAATTGATTGTAAATAATTTGGCACAGGTATGAGCTTTGGTAGTGTGAGTGGAGCTGACTGCCTCTTCGCATTATGGCCTTCTGTTATTCCAGATGCTAAGCAAGGCAGAACAAAAGAATGAGCAACAAGACAAGTGTCAACCAGTGCTATTTACAGTGGAAACATAGAGCCAGTGAGGTTACTCCAGACACTGTAACCCAAACCCTTTCCCTAGTATTGCCCTGCTGTCTCCATCCACTTCCAGGAAGGCTGAGTTTTGAACTGGAATTAGACTGATTGGGTGATAACACTGATATGATACCTTGACCTTAACAGATGGCTTACTCTGTGAAAGTTGAGCCTGCAGCTGGAAGACAATGGCCATAAATCAATGCATTAAACAAATGTCTACATTGTTCAGTGCTCTGTTCTGTATATTGCAAGATAATAGTACGGTGAACACATTAATACACACATTAATTTTAAGCACTGTTCAGTGTTAATGTGTGCTATGTTCTTTGCTGTATTATTCAAATTGCATGTTTCTGTCCAGTTATTTATAAATTTGAACTGTGGTTTCAAGTCATTGGTGCATAACTGAATTGTATTTACACAATATCTTTATGAATGCTTCACTTAGAAGATCTTAGACTTAGAAAACATCACAGTAAACAAGAAATAGTATTAATTTAAAATAGCATGTCCTGGTGTTGAGTGCAAAGTATTTACAGGAAAAAGATGGGTGTCTGCAACCTGTTCTCTGTAACGTAGTGTTCTCCACACTGTGTGAATATGTAATTATTGAAGGGAATAGGCCTGCGTGTTATGATTAATTGTCTCATCAAGAGTACGCTCCTCAATACTGATGGCTCTCTGCTTGTGTGTCATTGTAAAATCTTAAAACATTCATCAAGTGCATGAGGTCACACATGAGGTGACAACTGATGGTAACAACATGCTTAATTATGTCTCCTGTAAGAGTGTTCAGAGTCATGCTTTTACACACATAAGCAAATGTACACATCACACACATAGTCCTAACTTGACATTTATGTGAATTAATGTTCTCTATGGTAAATACAGTTTTTGAATACATGTTTTATTGAGTTAATGGAAACAACAGGTTTTATACAGTAGTTATTTGCTGCCCGTCTCTCTGTGAATATAGTCCAATCAGCATTAAGGTTGTTTCATGAAATACTGCAGCTGCCTGTGTCATGGCAATTTCAGGCTGGTTGAAAATCATCCAGTTAGTTCTCATAGACTGTCATAATTTTAATTTTTAAAAAAATATTTTTTCAAACTTTAGGCACCACAGTGCATTCTATATGGGTTCCAGTAGGGCTCGCACTAATAAAACATGATAAAATGTCAACAGTAGTAGTCAAAGCTATCTTATAAGCTATACCTTCATTTGTCCCACAGTAGGGAATGTTAGAGCACAAAAAATTAAAAAAGAAAAATGTGCAAATATAAAGTAGGGACAGTACAGTGTATAAACAAACAATATAATCGTTCACAAATTGCACTAGGCAATATTGCACAGTTCAAAATGGTGGTATTACACAAGCTCTATTGCTCAAAAATGTAAGTTATTGTTTAAAACAGTAATGACAGTTTGACTTATGGTTACTGGTTTCCTGGGAGCAGCTATAATTGTCTAATAGCAGCAGGGAATAAAAGTGAAATGCTCACTCATCAACCATTAAGAGTGGCTTAATACACTTGGAGGACACAGCTATCTGCTTATTCCGTCATACTGTAGCTATGTTTAATTATGAAAGAGAGAGCATTTTCACATGGTCATTGTGTCAAGAACTTCCAAGACTGAATAGTGGGGTTGCCACAAGAAAACCACTTTCAGTTTATGTTCTTAATTAAGAAGCTGGACTTGGATTATTGCTTCAAATATAAACACATCAAAGCTAATAAGAATAAGGATCTTTCAGAAAGCCTACATTAAATATATTTACATAAACAAATACAATTTCAGGGCATGTACTTGTTTAACAAGTACAATTTAATCAGCATTCTGTGATATCTGTTAGGTAATCTACTGTATATATTTTTAAATAGCTGATGCTGACATAATATTGGCAGGCTGAGTCATTATGGTTATATCTTTGCACTCAAAATCGTTCACTATCTACACCTGGATAAGAATAGCACAGCTTCAATACCACAGCAGTATTAAAGGAGAGCATGAAATATGCAGACTGCTTTATAGTTGAACATGACCCTCCTTAATGTATGTGTGTTTGTGTTAGAGTGGGCTAGGTTTTTTCTTATTTTTCAGCTAAAACCATTCTAATTGAGGATGATGATGATGATGATGATGATTATGATGATGAATTTGGTTATTGGTCATTCATTTAGTTATTTTTCACAAGTGAGTGTGTTTATGTTTTTGTGTTCTGTGGTTTGATGGGTTTTTTAATTGCATACTTGTGTAGATTGCTAATTGTGTAGATTATTTTGATAGAAATTACTGTGCATGCATAATTGCATTTATATTTCACCATTTGGCAGAAGTTCTTATCCAGAGCAACTTACAAAAGTGCTTTAAAGTTTCCGTAATTGGATAGATCCTTACACTGGGGTACTAGATAACTTCCCAGATAGCATACTGCTGAAGAGACAATGCTGGGCCAATGGCAGTGCATACGTTGGGCCAATCCTGGCATCAGTTGTTGGCCTAATGTCATTTTGTCTGTTGGCCCAACATTGGCACAATGTTGGTTCAGTACATAATGGCAAATTTGGAAATTAAATTAGACTCTTCTCTGCTGAAAAAAACAGCATAGACCAGCATAGCTGGTTACCATTATACCAGCATATGTTGTGTTTTGGTGCTGGTATGCTGTTGACTAGAATACATTTTGCTGTGATGCTGGTGCTGGTATGCTGGTCACTTTACTGATGCTGGTCCACAGCATACCAAAAAACATTTTACTGGTATGCTGGTGTCCAGCATTATAATTCCATGATACTATGCTGTTCACCACCCCATCTAATGTACAGTAGGTATGGTAAAAGCCAGAATACCATACCTACTGTACATTAGTCATCCAATATGTAAAATATAAAACAGAAGCAGTATAAAATCAGCTTTATTGGCCAACACAAACAATATTAACATCGTGTAATATGTAACAATATATATAATATGCATATTTGTAACAATATGATAATTTAACAATGAACAGCAAATAAGTTTTGATAAAAAAATAATAACAAAAGTTCCTGAACTCTACCGCTCTCTCAAATGTCTGATGAGGTTTGTGGTGTTAAAATGCTTTGGGTGCTTCCCGCCTCGTGGAATTGGTTTGTTACACAGGTTGCTGATTGCTAATGTATTGTTTTTTTCACACAACACATAGAACTGCCAGACCTGTGAACCCATTTTAGCATCATTTTGTATGATTTTGCGTCAACTGATTGGCTTTTCTATATCGGCCATTATAGAGACAGCCGATCAAACTTCCCAAAGCTATTAACGACCGATCAATCGGAGCACCCCTAGTATTTTTCTTACTTATAAACATATAAATGTCACCTCTTTCACCTAGTGCAAAGTAAATGTCCAGGATTGAGAGAAGAGTGACACAGTTGATCTTATACACAGAAGGAACATTTCTGGCATACTGTAAATATGGCCGTGCAAACAGATATTCAGGGTAAAACAGTGGGAACAGGAACAGTGCACTATGAAGAAAGGGTGTTAGGTTTGTAAAAGCTTTTAAGTGTTAGGCTTGACAACCCTTTTATACCCTATACACAGTCATACATCTTTGTGCCTTTCTCGAAAACCAGTTCTTGTTTAACTCAAGACACAAGTGAACATTGCATACCTGGCATTTCCAACGTGTTTATGACTGCTTACCATGAACTGATTTGCAGACCCTGTGACCAGCACGGGTAACATTCCTGGCATCTGAGGTCAGTCCATGTGCTGGTTGGATGCAGTCACAGGTGAAGCCTTATCGTGTGGTCAACCACTTAAAAAAATACAAGAGATCCATCCTGAATCCAGACCCCAGTCGTGGTCGAGGTTCCCATGACATAGTGATGGTCCGTCTGTATCTTGCCTGCTTGTTTGTATTTGGTCTCTATAAAACAGGTGGCTGATCATTTCTCATGGTCACAACGGTTTATAAAAAAGGAAAAAGAAACATAAGCATGATGGTTTTAAAATTACTGTCAATAATCATCAATAAGCTACATAAGGCAGTATTTTAGGCAATGGGAGCTAAAGTGTTATAGATAGAAGTGTCATAAGCTAACCTAAAACTGAATCAAATAGCTACCATAACATGAAGCTATCCAAAACAGGTTGAATATATTATAAACATTTACACCACAGCTGATACTGACAACCATCTGTAATCTACATACTGTAAGGCATTAGCTTAGCCACTTGTGAGCTAACCTGTTTGTGCTAAGCTACATAAGGCAGTATGTTAGCATGATTTAGCAGTGTTATCTACATGCTACCCAAACCATGTAAGTGACATTAAATGATTTTATGTTTCACATAAACTGGCAAAAGCTTGTGGGAGAATGAGGAAAAATAAATTAATTTATTTTATATTATCAGAATAATATATTGGCGGCGCATGATGGCGGTGGAGGAAGAGGAAGCTTGACGTCCTCGGCGGCGCATGACGGCGGCGGCGGAGGAAGAGGAAGCTCGACTTCCTCGGCGGCCCATGACGGCGGCGGCGGAGGAAGAGGAAGCTCGACTTCCTCGGCGGCCCATGACGGCGGCAACGGAGGAAGAGGAAGCTCGACGTCCTTGGCGGCGCATGACGGCGGCGGCGGAGGGAGAGGAAGCTCACTGTCTATGACGAAGGCGCGGTGCTCAGCGGCGCGATGCAGCCGCGGCAGCTCGCCTTCCACTACGAAAGCGTGATGCAGCATCGGCAGCTCGCTGTCYACAATGAAGGCGCGGTGTGGCGGCGGCAGCTCGCTGTCCATAACAAAAGCGCTGTTCAGCGGCGGCAGCTCGCTGTCCTCGAAGGCGCCGTGCAGCGGCGGAAGCTCGCTGAGCTCGGCGGCGCGGTGCAGCGGCGGCAGCTCGCTGTCGACTACGAAGGCGTGGTGCAGCATCGGCAGCTCGCTGTCCATAATGACGGCGCGGTGCGGCGGCGGGAGCTCGCTGTGCTCAGTAGCT
>QMIH01004636.1:0-10017 GCA_003987875.1 Clarias batrachus
GAACCGGAGTGATTTTGATTATTTTCGGAGGCGCTATGTTGTGGGCGAAATCCGGCGCGTTGTGACATAATCAGTCAGGGGATTCATTTTGGGAACTACAAATCCCATCAGCCTCAGTGGTACTGTACATCATGATGAGATGTGTTTTGCAAAATTACAAAGCTCATTAGCCTCAGCGGTATAAAAGAAAGTGATGGGCTTTGTTCTTCCACTTCCCTTCTTTTGGTTTTCGCGGTAGGTTTATGAAAGTTCTTAAGGTCGTGGTAGGTTTACCTTTTGTACAGCGGTAATACACCAACCGATTTCAGGATTGTTTAAGCGCAGGCACATGTCAAATACTAATGGAGTATTGTTGAATGTACTGTATGATGTTTTGTTTAGGAGGTGGTAGTTTTTTTATTCCTTGATCATGTTGTTGTATATACAGTATGTGTGCGCGTCTCATAGGCGTGTGTGCGCGCATTTCATATGTAGTTGTGTGAGCAGTTAGTAGTATATATAGATGTGTGACTGTTTCACATATGTGTATGCAAGTGTTTCACTGTCATATCTCATACACTGAGGGCGGACACAAACGCAGGTTGCTCAAGCACTTTTATTTGTAGTTGAGTTCAAGAATGTCCAAAACACAACAAAACACAAACAAAACAAACCAAAAGAATACTCCCCAGGCTGGGTTTGATGCAGGCAGGCTGGTAGTGACAGAAACTGTCCAAACAAACGCTGATTTCCACTTGAATCACGAACTTGAACTGAAAATGACTGAGGTTCCCTCAGCCGCGACCTTGAACTTGGCCGTTGCCTGCCTCGCCCTGCCGATATACCTCAGTCCTGGGGAGAGAGAGACGAAGCGAACTTGTTTTTACACGAACAGACATGAAAACAAAGGTGTGCACGACGGTGAATGGACAGGTGTGTACGGGTTCGGCCGGCCTAAATAGAGACACACAGGGAAGACACAGGTGAACTTAATTTGGTTAAACAATGACAACAATTACATACGTAGACACACTAGGGGGCACAAAGCACCAGCTCAGTTATCCGGTGAACCCGATCTCACTCTCCCGGACTGAGGTGGCCCAGATGTGACACCAATGTTTGATAACGACTCCATAAGGGCACTTAAAATTGACAATGATGCTTAAGAATCTACACCAAAGTGTCATCAAGGCAATAACAAAACATTTTGTCACGTGGCGCCAGCCAATTTTTGAACATGCTCCAATTCTTTCCCGACACTAAAGAACACGGCAAAATTCACATGAGACCAAAACATGCTGTAAAAAGCCATTATCTCTACCAAGCTCTCCAGAGGTCATAACAAATTTGCATCGATGTAGATTAAGTAACAAATTCAGCTCAGAGGTATAAGGGTATAAAGAGCTGATGTTGTTTAGTAGATACCAGGTGCTGGATGTACAAATGATTGTTGAAAGCTGAAAACACAGGTCTCAGATAAAAACATGTTCCCCATAATTTATTTAGTTTGGCGTGGACATAGACCGTTTAGTTACACCAGGATCCAATGCATCAGCAATTTTACTGCCTTGTTCAACAGCTCACGATACACAATCCAACTAAAATGAACAGCTTAAAGTAAAAAGTAGTCATGCACCTCTCTTCAGAATCAGAATTGGGTTTTATTCACCAAGTACAGTATGTTGAGACACACAAGGAATTTGGTTCCGGCTGTTTGTAGCTCTCAGAGTACAGACAAACATAAAACACTGTACAAGTAATTACACAGTAGTTACACAACATTTTGCTTGTGATTAAATATGATTACATAAGGTGGGAGGAGCCTGAGTATGTGCAGTATAGTGTATGTAAGACTATTGTAATGTAGGGCAAGTAGGCCTGTGTGCATCATATGTACTATACTAGGTAGTGCAAAAACAAAGTAATATAGTAGTAGTCAAGTAATGTGCATGTAGGGACTGTGATGGAGGCACGGTGGAGCTTTTGTACAATATACAGTACGATACTGATTTGTGCAAATTCGTGCAAATAACAATTAGTTAAAGACGGTTGTAAGACGGTAGTGCAAATAACGATTTAAGGACAGTTGTTCTGTCCTTCATCTGGTTGTGGTGTATGGTAGCCACCTACAGGCCATTTGTATTATTGCGGTTTGTTATTTTTTCTGCTCATATGCAAACAAATTTACTTGGTTTGGTGTGCAGGCAACGTGTAGCACGGTTTCTGTTCAGCTCATGCATTCGGTGCCTTGGGAAAGATATGCCTGTAAGTTATTTTTGACACAATGTTTCTAGGATAAAGATAAAAAGGATTGTAGTTGACATAAAAATGAGAGCGAGTTTTCACTTGTATAAGCAGATATATTGTCAACATTTATGTTCATATGTGTATTCAACAGATTCATGTACAATTCGTAATTTAATTTGTGTTTTATTGTATTTCAGTTTTACAAAAAAGAGAGAATGGAAGAAAACGAGCAATCAAAGAAGTAAACATTCTGTACACTATGAAAAAAACGGTAAATTTTACAGTAAAAAACTGGCAGCTATCTATCTATCTATCTATCTATCTATCTATCTATCTATCTATCTATCTATCTATCTATCTAATCACTATTCTCTCAAATGAACACCTGAGCCAGCACATTCAGAACCACTTCTAGTAAAGAAGTAACATTTTTCTTATGATGTCCTAAACTTTTTACATATATTAAAAAGTGGAACCGAATCACTTGTGTGTTTAAACTAGAAGATGGTCTTTTCAAGATTTGGATTAAATTCACACAAAATAGTGAATTTGCCTCCTAAGGTAAAGAGCACAGAGTCTCTAAGAGCAACAAAGTTGATGAGAAAACAACTCCATATACTGTATATATGGGTGTAATGTCGGTGTGGGCCGACAGGGGGAGACATAATGCAACACACTGTCTCTGGCCCTTCACACGCAATGACCTAAGGTCTTCCATGGCCTGTCAATGTGCGTGGACAGAAGAATATGTGGCGATAAACCAAGCATGGTGAAAGGGTGTGGCTTTCCTTCCCTAACTCTAGATAAATCAACCTCTACCACACAATAGTTCTGTTCCCAAAGCAATCTTTTCAACATCAACAATTCTGTCTTCTCCAACCTTGTAAACCATTTTTCTTCGTATTCTTTATCAGGTGTCTCAGTGTATACTAATGTGTGCAGTGTAAATCATCAGGATGTATGTACTTTGTTTTGCAGAATTAGTAATAGTGCTTATGCTTTATTCTTCAACAGTGGTAGTGCACAATTGCCACTCTTATACAGTATATACCAAAGGGATCATACTTTAGATTTGATTTTGTGAGGACTGTTCAGTCAGACTTTCAAGTCTTCTGGTCTGTTAACCAAAAAAATCCCCAATTTAATGTTAAGTCGCTTCCCAGTCAATGTATTAAGCAATAATTTGATACAACAAATGAAAATTTAAATGCCGGTTGACCTTCAGCCTCACATTTCAGTGACAAAGAAAATTAATGTGACTGATACCCCTGATGCTCCTGTAGAATGCAGAAATGCCTGCAGCTAAATCTATTAGAAATTTTAAAATGTGGAGTTAGCTCAAGCATTTATTAATTGCGAAGCATAGGAAATTGAGACTCGCCCAAACCTTCTGGCTTGTCCTCCCTAGGCCCACTCACCTGTCAGTCCCCTCCCCAAGAGGTCTCGGGGCTGCCACACACATGTCATCATTTCTTCCTCGTCTGAGTTTTTGGCCTCATCACCCCCATCCCTGTCCTCCTCACCCATGGACCAGACTCGGCTACTGTTGCACTCTGACTGTCTGTATCAGAGCTAGCTGAGCTATGTGCAAGTCACCGTCCCATTGTAATGCATAAGTGCTTGACCTTTGGTGATTTCTTCTTTCAGGAATGTTTGTTGTTCAGATGGTGTGACCCCCTCTGTGTGTTGTGTAGGTTTTTGTCCACTATGTGCATCATCGACCTTAGTCAAGCAAGTAAGGTACTGTGAAGCAGTTTGTGAGTCTTATTATCAACACATTGGAAGACTGAAGACTAGTTGTAGACATTATACAGTATCTCCACACTGGGCTAGGGATCCCTAGTCAGAGTTGGTTATGGTGGCCAGGGAACGGGAAGTTTGCGGTTCCCTGCCGAACTGTTACCCCTACAACCAACTTCAGATAAGCGGCTGAAGATGAATGGATGGATACTATGAAGTATGAAGTATGTGTGTGTGCATGTGCGTGCGTGTGTGTGTGTGAGAGAGAGAGAGAGAGAGAGAGAGAGAGAGAGAGAGAGAGAGAGAGAGAGACAGAGAGAGATGGGTTTTGTGGCAGGAGAACAACCTGAGAAAAAGAAATCTCATTCATTTGTATCTGTTTTTGTTTGTTTGTTTGTTTGTTTGTTTGCTGTAGGCCTTTTTTTTCCAAGCATTGTAATCTGCATGCACGTCCACACCTCATACACACGGAAATAAAGCAGCATTATTTTTATCCATCAGGTATCTCGGCTGATACACAATGATCCAGTTAAAAGCTCTGCATTATTTCCTCCCAAGATCTTGGATTAATGAGGGAATAGTCGAAGTGCTGCGTAAAGCCTTCTTACTCATGTCCCAAAGATTCTCAATGGGGTTAAGGTCTGGACTGTGTATATGCTAAGTATATGAACATTTCAACACTTTACAGTACCTTTTGAACATATACAGTACACTGATCAGCCATAGGATCCTTTTGAAGCACGTACTCCACATGACCTCTGATAAGATCCATAAGGTGTGAGGTGGAGCCTCCCTTGATCGGATTTTCAATGATAATACTGGGTTATTTGTCTTGGTTTGAGTTGATTTTGTGTTTAGTCTCTGTTTCTTAGGCAGGTACATGAATCATCCTCAAAATCTCAAGCCTGTGGTCAAGTCTGTCCAAAACAGAGGAAGCTCAATCTACTGTAGCAGTGCTTAAATACTCACCTGCTGCTGCTTGTACCAGAGAAAATCACTTGTGCATTCAGGGGTCATCTGACAAATACCATTTTCACTCTTTACTTAAAGTAAAACCAAGTCTTTTGTCGCCCTTTTAATAAATACAGAAGGTATTTCTTAAAGACCTCTGTATTTACTTCATAAATAATGGCTGTATTATTACAGAGACATCACCAGCATCCTTTGAGTAATAATATATATATATATATTAAAACCTTTACTGGCATTTATTACAAACTTTGTGTTTCAGAAAGAACATTAAATTAAATAAGATGTTTATGTGTGCTTTTCTACATGCAGAATGATATGTATATATTCACATCACTACTGTATATACTGTACATTATTTTACTTTAAGATATTGTATAATGGAAACTGGAATTTAATGGAGATTGTTAAATTACCTCTTCACCTGACACCTCAGGTCCTGAATATGTCTTTTTTTTTTTTTTTTTACTGATTTTATGAATGAATGAAATAATGGCCAAATGTGCTTGTGTCTGGATACGAACCAATAAATAATGCTCTATTTAAGATCATTTTAAAAACAAAAAAACATGTACTGTGCCTTGCAAAAGTATTTACACCCCTCGAACCTTATCACAATTTGTCACGTTACAACCACAAATGTAAACATATTTTATTGGGATTTTATGTGATAGACCAACACTAAGTGGCACATAATGGTAAAGTTAAAAAATTATAAATTGTATTCAAACTGTTTTACAAATAGACATCTGAAAGCGTGGCGTGCATTTGTGCACTTTATAGAACCACTGTACACTGCAGTCACAGCTACAGGTTTTTTGGGTTTTGTCTCTACCAGACACATGCACATCTAGAAAGTAAAATTTATGTCCATTCTTATTTGCAAATTATCTCAAGCTCAGTTTGGATAGAGAGCATCTGTGAACAGCAATTTTCATATCTTGCTTCATATTAACAACTGGATTTAGGTCTGGACCTTGACCGGGCCGCTCTAACACATGAATATGCTTTGATCTAAACCAATCCATTTGTAGCTCTGGCTGTGTGTTTAGGGTCGTTGTCCTGCTGGAAGGTGAACCTTCGCCCCAGTCTCAAGTCTTTGCAGACTCTAATAAGTTTTTTTCTAAGATTGCCCTGTATTTAGCTCTGTCCATCTTCCTGTCAACTCTGACCAGCTTCCCTGCTGAAGAGAAGCATGCCCGCCCACAAGATCATGCTGCCACCACCACCAAATTTAGGAGATGGGCTGTGCTTTTTACTCTTTAATGGTACTTCATAACTGTCAGGGAGGGCACTTCACACTCCATCAGATGTTATGTTTTTTTGGACTTTGGGACTGTTTCTGCTTTTGGAGCATTCATTGTTTCATGTTTCACAGTTGTTGACAAGTGTTCAGAATTGTCTTGATTAGTGCCTTATTTAAGTCTCAGTCTATTCTAGGGTCTTTGTATCAATTAACTGATTAGAACAAGCAGATACGAAAAGAGACAAAAATAAGATTATCTTGAACTCGGCAAAAAACACAATGGAATTGAGCGTTTGACCTGGAAGATGGTGAATGACATGTTGCTGGCTCACAGTGATATGTTGGTTGTTTTCCAGTGGAACACAAGAAGTCTAGTTGCAAAAGACAAGATTTTAAAACATTTGTGAGAAAAATCATCAGACAAACCTCATAAAAACATGGCTGAAACCACAATGGGATTTTAACCTACAATGATACTGTAATACTGTAATATAATTGGAAGAGAAACACAGTTATCAGACATATGGAGGATGATCAGGAAGATGAAAGAGATAAAAAAAAAGCAGCTATGAAATCCCGGTACTGCAGTATATCATCAAACAGCAATCCATAACAAATAAAAAGCAGAACTATTATTTATGATTTTTTAGATTATTAGCTAACATTTGCAATGATAGACAGCTCGGAGAATATCCCAAAATCAGTCAGGCAGAATACAAGGAACACTTGACAGTGAAATAACAAGGAAACAGCCTACAGGAGGTGGTGATCTAGATCTCCCATTTACAATGTGTGAATTAAAGAAAACACTACTGTATGTGCGGCAAACATCACAGTATCTGGCACCCTAGGATTCAATTTTATCTTTGTCTATGTGGTATATACCGTATGTGAAATCAGGAAAGCAGAAACAAATAAGGAAGTCGTAATACCTGTCTTTTTTATGTAGAAAAAGCAGTCAACATGTTATGGAAGGTAGGGCTCCTTATTAAAATAAACAAACCAGGTGACAAGGGCGAAGTGTATAACTAGGAGAACAATAGGATCAGTTCAGAACACTAAGGCATAAAATGTTGAAAATGGAACCTCAGGGAAATGTCTGCAGCCCTCTGCTCTGTAATACAATGATAAACCACATCTTTAAGGCAATATGAAAAACAGTAGGAAAATCACTGTATGCGGATGATGGAGTAGAAGAGGGTTAGAGGGAAAAATGTTAACCACATACAGTAGTGAATAAAATGCAAAACGCAATAGATAAAGTTGACCAATGGGTAAACAAATGGAGGTTTGTGGATTGTGCATTGTTTACAGATTACTAGCCTATATAATAGTAAGTATTTATTGACTACTTTTATTTAAAATTGCATATTATTGTGTCATATTAATATGATGTCGTCCTCGATTATAATGATAATAAATATATAAATCCTTTTTCGATCTTAATTTCATTCAGTGACTGATGGGAATTTTTTAATTCCCACTTCCTCTGAAGTGATAGGAGATGCGTTCCAAACAGCCTGAAGTACCTTGTGAAGTACACTTTGGAATGATGGAACGCAGCCAAAAAAACTGTTCATTTGTTTTCTACACCGTTCACTTCAAACTGAGCCGTTTCGCTCCCCACGGTTTGGAATCGCACTTAACATGGCTGAACACTCTGTGCAGTGCACTTCTCAGTGAACTTCAGCCGATCGGAATGCAGCCCAAAGAATCCCAGGTGAACCCGCCCCTTAACTGAGCTGACTTGCCTTTCTCAGTGCTCCCTCGTGCTGCATCCTGTTTGAGGTGCAAGCAGCTCAATGCTACATGTATTTTTTTTTTTTAAAGATCAGACTTTTGTGAGCCAATGATTAAAATCCATGCTGTCGCCCTGGTGATTTTAATCACAGATGGGCTTGTTGGAGAGTCCTTTGAAGGTGAGTTTTGTCTACTGTTGTTTACTGGGTCCGTTAGCTTCCATCGTTGTTGTAAGGGCTTTTCCTGGCTAGCTAAACCACTAGCTGTTATGCTAATCTACTTCAAACTAACCTTTTCAACATAACTATGAGACTTTAACCTTCTTTTCCCTGTTTTATATTTTACACAAACATTAACAACTTGCTGAGCAGAACAAAACCTCATTCTCTGATGTGTCCTGCTCTCAAAACAGTCATTTCACTTTTATTTACAAACTCAAGAACACACATAGAGGTTTTTTTCTGTTATTTCAGTTCTGGCGTCCGTTCTTCGTACGTCGCTAACTCTGTTAGCTGGATTTGATTGTTGTGGATTTGTCCTGATCTTGGATTGTTTCGTTCTTCGAAGCGCATCTCGCACTTGCTGTCATARCAACATKYCSGTAAGCTTAAASCTGCTCGGAAGCAGGTTTATTTCATGTAAACAGGATTTAGGCTGCGCTCCTGGCGGGTTATGATTGGCTGAAATGGCGAGATCACATCTGATTGGTTAAAGAGTATGACTGACTGACACGGACTGACTGACTGCCTCCGCGGGGAAAAGAAAAGTCTCTTGCATGAATATATGGATGGATGTATTTAAACATAAATGCAGTATATGTATACATGTGTGTGTGTCTGTGGTCACCATTCATGTGTTAATCTCCGTGTGCATCTAATCATATGTAACATTCTGTCCCCCGATTGCGTAAATATAAGTGGAGGTTATTTTCTCAAATCTGTCGCAGTCGTGTCTTGTCCGTTTATGAGAGAGAGCAACCGGTTACTGAAGGTGTGAGGATTATACGTAGAGTTTTTCAAATTCCTCGTGTATTGTGTGATAGACAGGATCCTTTAACACACCATGGCAATATACTTCTTACTATACTTGTTCTTCTACTTCACTTTTACACTGTAAACCCGATTAAGTTGGCAAAACTCAAAATATTTGGGGTAATCAGTTACATAATTTTTTTAAAGTAATTTTAAGTAAACAGAACTATCAATATTTGAATTTGTTGCAAATAAAGTAAATTCAATCCAGCGCGGGAATAGTAATAATAACAAAGAACAATAATATTGATTAGTGAATAGATAACATTGAACATACCAATATATTTTACAGTAATGTATATAATGTTTGTCAAAATACATACTTTTCATGCAAAGAAGACCAAAACATCAGTTTCAATAGTTCATATATTTCATTTGCCCTTTATATTGAATATCAGAACTTAGTGTTTACAGCAGTGTTGGACATTTAGTATTTATTAGAGATGGGAATCACCAGTCATCTCCCAGTACAGCATCACGACAGCTCTGTGCTGGTTTGATTTAAAATAGCGATTCTGTAAGTATCACGATTTTATAAATACCTTGATTTGATTTTTTTTCTGATTTTGATACAATTTTTAAGACCTTGAACCTTGTAAAAAAAAAGTTGAGTCAAAACTCAAAAGTTTTATATAGACTGAGCCATGAAAAGGCCGTAGCCCCGTGCTCCCTGCCTGCCGATTGTCTGTCTGTCAGGCGACATGGTGTTGCCCCGTGTGCATTGTTTCAGCTTTATTTTGCTTTCCTATTCAGTCCTTCTTTGCACATTGTGAACAAGGGGTTTTGGCCACCATGATCCCAGACTTGTCCACATGTGAATTTTATTTGTGAAGAAATGTAAAAACCAGTCCACTTGCTCGGTAATCTTGTCATGTTATTGCCGGAGGTGGACTACTTTTCCATGACACACCTCCTACCTTAGCTTTGTTCAACAGCCTCACAACTGAACTGAAAAAGAAATTAAATGTAACCCGTTCATTATAACGCTAGTTTTCTCACTTAAAATCAAAGCACAGCATTTAAACATTACAAACTTCAAATACAAATACAAAAAGGTGAAAAAAA
>QMIH01004637.1:2524-12647 GCA_003987875.1 Clarias batrachus
TGCATTTGATTGGTGTTTCCTCTGTTGTTCTTCTCCTGGATGCCGTTTCTATCTGTCTCACCTCATGTTCTTTATTGACGTCTCCACTGTCTCCCTCTGTGATGTAGAGCTCTGTGTAGATCTCATTCAGGAGTGTTTGGGTTCCCGGGTTTATCATCACTCCATTCAAACGCTTAAACTTCTCTTTCAGATTTAATTTGAACTTTTTCTGGAATTCTGGGTCGTACCTGTGAGATGGTGAAGCAGGAAGAAATAGTTAATCATCACTCTGTAGTTAATAACAGCAGAGAAGTTTATAATACCAGTGTGTCACATGAATGTTGTTGGTTTTGATGAGTTTTTATTTTTGTTCATTTCCTGCTGTAGAGCGCTGAACAGGAATTGTGGCGCTAATGTCATCACCTAGTCACTATAGTCAACTGAACMCGTGTCYATGCAAGTGSTTTCTTTGGAAGAAAACCATGCAACTCTACTTTCTCTTTTATAGTCGTCTGCTTTAAAGTTCAGACTCCAGTCAAAATGTTTTGGCAGTGTAGAGACCACTTTAGATGTGTAACCTGGTTAATAAGAGGTGCCATTCACATCACACATGAGCTACTCCACTGCAATCTGAATAATGTGTCTACCRATTTTTTTTTTTAGGAATAAAACTGACACTGACTAAAATGTTCTTTATACATTTTTACTGATTCTGAATAAAACACAGTCACATTTAATAGGTGTAACACTACAAGATGCTGATGGCTTGCCGTTCTGTCAGAGGATAAATGGTGCTAAGAGCTGGTCTAGACTGCTACCTCTCTTTTACAGACGCCTTTGCGGTGTGTGTAACGGAGATGTCCAGCGCTGTTTAAAATACACCTCTACTCTTGTTGTGATACTATTTGAAGTCTCCAGAGTTGTTAATTAAATTTCCACCACACTAGACATGTACATACTGTATCTCTCACAGAACCTCTGAGTGTTTAGAGCAGAGAAAAGTAAATGAAGGCAGACCAGTCTCATGATGATTACTACTTCTATGCTTGTGCATGTTATGTTTTCTTATTACGATTAAAACATTAGAGAGAATGTTATATTAAAAGATGAGGGGCTGCAAAGCCCAGCTATAAATCCCTTTGTAATATTAACAAAAAGCTAAATGAACATTAAAAGGAAATTGTTCTGTACAGACAGTTAGTTACTCAGTAGAGACTCATTTGTGCATCAAAGTTGGAGCAACTCGAATAAGAATTGTTCCTCCAAACTGCCTGTAAACACAACCGTCTTCTGTTGGATTGGAATCATGTCCATATCCTCTCCCAGGATACTCTGGGTACTAGGAGGGATATACCCTGGACAGAGTGCTAATCCATCACAGGACACACACACACACACACACACACACACACACACACACACACACACACAAAGGAAATCAGAGAATGCTAATTACACTAAATTGCATGCAAACTCCACACACACAGAGCCAAGGTGGGAATCGAACCCTTGACTGTGAATGAACAGATAATGTATTCTGAAAATCGACAAATAAACTATTTTAAATGATTAAACTGTCAGAAACATTAAAAGACATAAAACCTCCAACTGCAGCCTGGATGTGATACTCGTCCATCACACACAGAGAAGTTATTAAAAGATCACACAACAAGACCGTACAGGTTAATGCTATAATAATAAARTAAACATGAGGCATGTCTGACAGAATTCATCTGATGCAGAGACTCACTGAAATGTCAACKCTTCTTATAGCAGTAGAGACTTTCTATTCTGTAGTGACTTCTGTCATTTTAAACTCTCTTCTAACTATTGAGTCACACAACTAACCGTGCCAGTGTAATCCTACAGTCACTAAAGCTTAATGTGAGACACACACTGCATGTAGTCACGTCTCTGACGAAGCACCTGTCAGCACATCAACAACCAGGTGACCATGATGTCATAGACAAAGGGGAGGAGTTCACCAGGAAAATGGATCATAGGTCATCAAAGAGAAAGAGGACAAACACCTTTTTGTGAGGAATTCAACAGTCAGTTTGGTCTCATCACTGATATCAAAACACTACAGAGCACTTTAACACACCTATCAGTACTGCTGCTACTGATTCTGTAACAACACGGTCATAGAGAAAGTGAAGTTCACCAGGAAATGGAGTTTAGGTTCACACTTACAAAGCAGCACACATGGACGAGCCTTTGAAAGGAGTTTAGAGTTTAAAGTGAACTGTTAAGTTGTTTCCAGTAGATCAGAGAGACAGAGGAATACTTCACTTCATGGGAGGAATTTTAATAGCAATTTGTATCTTACCAATCAAATCAAAAACAATAAATAACAATCTAACTAATTACCACTAATTGTGTCTTGGAGAAACTGATTTAAAATTACACAGAAAAAGAGTGTTTTATATTCACGAGCTGTGTCACATCATAGTCTACTAGAATAGTGTTTAATACTGCTGGGCATAAGAGCACTAGGAGAGCATGAGGGAGATCAACAGTGCATAATACAGCGCCATCTAGTGTGTCTCCCTGATATGGCACTGTGATGTTCTAGACAAAATATTCCAGAAATATTTTAAGCTTTTGATACAGAAAATAACAGAATTCCAACTGCATCCAGGGTTTCATAGTGTTTAAGTGAAAACAGCAAAATGATACAAAATCATGAATTTTGCTAACAGACAGTAAGGGGTAAAGTTCTGTAGAACACAGCACTACATACCATGATAATAAAATTTGAATTTCTAGGTTTATCCAAGAATTCCCCTGTAACAGTGAGGAGACGTTACCTGTGTAGAGGTGAKGAAACTCCACCCTTAAAATTCTCAGGAGGCTCCATAGACYYMRCACTCTTCATGGAGACACAGCTGGGTGATGRGGATCCTGGTCCTCTTCCATGGAATACACTGTAAAACATTACACACAGTCCTTTAGAGATTTATATTCACTCTTTACTCATTTTAACTGAATTCTTAATTTAGCAATGAATAAATCTTTCTTATAATGACTAGAGTCTAATATTTTCATGATAAGTTGTGACTGATAGCATTTTTATTGTTGGTAAAACTGCTGAATAAGTTTTTTCTTTTATCCTTTTTGTACAAACTTCATAGATTTATAAGGTCATGACTAAAATACCTAGAAACAGTTGGATCAGGTCCTGGTTTAATTCCAGGCTTTTACTAAACCCATCAGTCTGAATGAACAGTTAATGTGTTCTGAAGAGAAACAGATTTCTGACTACAGTCAGGATGAGACACCAGTACATCACACATATAGCTGAGTTATATTAGCCAATCCACCTACCTGTATTGTTTTGAACTGTGGGTTCCAACCTGACGCCTCTTATTAAACCTACAGAGACAAGAGGAGAACATGTGAAACTCCACACACACATACAGTGACTGGGAGCTCTGGAGCTGTGAGACAGTTACTGGGACTTTATTAAAACAACATTTATTCAGTAATTCAATACACATTTCTGTCAGTCTGCAGAAACTTTCAATATCAGTCTGTATGACCTTCAAATATTTTAACAAGTGTTTCATTTTCCTGTATCAAAAATGAGACAGGTTAATAATTATATTTCCTTTATGAATAATAATAATAATAATAATAATAATAATAAGCTGCAGTAGAAGTTTATGAGACACATGCTTAATTCGTCCTCAACTTCAAAATTACCACCGAGTTATTTAAGTGAAAGCACTGAGTGTTCCAAAAAGTTTGACATCGTTTCGTAGTCAAACACAAAGCCAATTCTTGATCTCAAATTTTAACAAGATGTGTAAAAACTAGGGCTGCAACAACTAACTAATCGATAAAATCAATAATTATCGATGATGAAATTCGTTGTCAACGAATGCTGTTATCGATTAGTTGGACTGCTCAGGTTACTGAGGAGCGTGACCACAAGATGCACAAATACACAACGATACACACAGATACACAGCCGCTCGCGCAATGGAGGTTACAGAAGCGTCTGCAGGAAAAAGCGTGCACCTATGGCGTTATATTCCTGCCACAATTCTGTGCGCGCGGTTTGACATTTTGAGAACAGACAAAGCACTCTATGCACGTGCAGTGTCTCCACTGCGTGCTCAACAGCTCGATTCTGTGCGTGCAATGTCTCCCCCGCTCGCGCAACATGTTCTGCGCGCTCGTCTCTACCTTCACGCGCAATCAACATTTATTTTCTGTGCGCACTCGACTCTGCCTGTATGCTCGCTCAACTTTGTCCACTAATTACTGATTGGCGGTTCCTTCTCTATTAGCTGGCACTATCTGCAATTATAGTTAAAATGCTATTTTTTGCATACTCAAATGCTGTTATATATTTATTATTATTTTTTAGAAAGAGACAAGTCAGCATAAGTGAGTTCATTCAAAAATGAAATCTCCAATGCACTCCACAACAAGCAGCCACTATAGCAGATGCCATCCAATATAATAAGAGTACAACAATTGTTTTGCTTATTTATTTATTTATTTATTTATTTAATCATTTAGATATTTAGAAGAGTTTTACTGTTTAAAAACAAACTTTGTCTTTCATTTAAGGTTTAAAATGTCAAAATTAAAGATCATTAAACTCTATATGTGGCTTTTGCATTTTTTAAAGTTTACTTTTAACTTTTTTTTTTATACATAACTAATACCCTGATTTATGGTTTTATATAGTTATAAGCAAAACATCAAATGAACTGTTAAATAATCACACGAGTTATTTAAGTGAAAGCATTGTATCATCACTAAATACTGTTACAGTATTAAAAAACACCTCACCTAACATTACTGCTGCTATTGATGCTGTAACACAACATGAGTGTTGATAACTGTACAGGTCAATGCTATAATAAAGGAACAATCACGAGGCATGAGAGAGTTCATCTGATGCAGAAATTCTGCAGCTCACATCGCTGTGTCACATCATAGTCTACTGACACAACATTTAATATTACTGGGCATAAGAGACCTGGAAAAGCATGAGGGGGATATAACAGGTCCTGTAGGTCTATTTGATGTTCATCACTCCTCTGAAATGTAATACAGCGCCATCTAGTGTCTCATCCTGATATGACACTGTGGTGTTCTGGACCAAATATTCCAGAAATATTTGACATTTTTGATACCAGAAAATAACAGAATTCAAGCCTCTGTATTACTGCACTGCATCCAGGGGTTCATAGTGTTTGAGTGAAAACAGCAAAATGACACATAATTATGAATTCTGTTAAAACAGACAGTAAGGTCTGTTTTAACAGACTGTGACTTTACAAACAGTGACATTAGCAGTGAGGAGACGTTACCTGTGTAGAGGTGATGAAACTCCACCCTTAAAATTCTCAGGAGGCTCCATAGACTCAGCACTCTTCATGGAGACACAGCTGGGTGATGGGGATCCTGGTCCTCTTCCATGGAATACACTGTAMAACATTACACACAGTCCTTTAGAGATTTATATTCACTTTTTACTCATTTTAACTGAATTCGTAATTTAGCTACGACTTTATTTTTCTTATAATGACCAGAGTCTAACATTTTCATGACAAGTTGTGACTGATAGCATCGTTATTGTTGGTAAAACTTCTTTATCCTTTTTGTATAAACTTCATAGATTTGTTTGAAAAGTTAAAAATATTGCAGGATTATTTTTTATAGGTCTAAATAAAAATGCTTTTCTAAATTCCTACGAATTACATCAGCTGAAATTTGTTTTCCATTAGTTTATATAAAAGCAGACATTTCGCTTTCTATAATTATATATTTTTTCACGTCTGTGAGGCGAGTATACACGGAGTTTCAGTTCAGTTTCTGACGCGCTCAAGTCCACCGAAAACAAAACAGAACAGCGCTCCCTGTTTACTTTCATTATTTTACAAAATCATAATGTTTTGTCGTCATTGTGAGTGCACTTAAATAAAACTAGAGTCATACAGAGGCTATGTATCTTATATAGTTTTATTATATAGTTTTTGCACATTAATCTGACTAACTGTGGCACACCCACTTTTTCTGCTGTACACCCAGAGTCTGTTTTCTGGCTACGCTACACATGATAAAATCTAAAGGCTCACTGTGTTAATATTTACTTTGCTTAAATTCGATGCAAATATGAAACGCTACATTTAATTTAAATTMTAAATCTGTASTGTAATTTTAATGCTGTGATTGTAAATTCGTTTAAATGTTTCACTTGTATTTATCTGCTACCACGTGAGCTGTGGCTCATTAATCCTTAAGAGAATGAACTAAGTCTATAGTCTATAGTTATAGCGCCACTTAGCGGTAAAGTCAGGAAACGCACACCCCTAGTGACAGTGCTGATGGGAGCTGCAGCGGTAAAATCATTATTCTGTCCGAGTACCATCAGTAGATTTATATGGAAAGTTAACRACTAAAATACCTAGAAACTGTTGGATACTCTCTCACTCACTCATCTTCTATATCGYTTTATCCTGTATTCAGGGTGACRGGGGGCCTGRAGTCTATCACAGGAGGGGTACACCCTGGACAGGGTGCCAATCCATCTCAGAGCACACACACACATATACACACACTCACACACTCATTCATACACTACGGCCGATAGGGGAACGCCAATTAACCTAACCTACATGTCTTTGGACTGTGGGGGAAACCGGAGTACAGTTGGATGCTGTTGTTTTAAAATAATAAATCCAATGTGACCAGTATGATATATTATTGACATCATCAAAATTGTATATGAATGTAAACAAAAACTAAATAACAATAAATACAAATATAGGGAATATAGGAGAAATAAAATTATAAATATAATTTTTTAAAAATCAGGTCCTGATTTAGTTTCAGGCTTTTACTAAACCCATCAGTATGAATGAACAGTTAATGGACAACATAGAGACTGGTTTCAACCATCCACGGCTGAGTAAACCTACAGAGACAAGAGGAGAACATGTGAAACTCCACACACGCACACGCACACGCACACACACACACACACACACACACACACACACACACACACAGTGACTGGGAGCTCTGGAGCTGTGAGACAGTATAAAAGGGTTTTCAATATTTAAAATGTTTGATAAGAGAAAATGACAGAACTCAAGTCTGTATTACTGCACTGCACACAGGGTTTCATAGTGTTTGGGTGAAAACTAATAAAGCYAAGTTAGAAAACATTTTTGAAATTACTGTTGAACAAGTTCACTAGTTATTTAAGTGAAAGCTCAAAACATTTGACATCATTTCGTAGTTCAACACCACAGATGTGTAAAACTGAGTGATAATGACAATGTGCGGATGAAATGGCTCCACATTCCCCTAACTTAATACGTGTGAATTATTTCCTTTGGAAAGGACTTGTCTTTATCCCTCCTCTTTCTACAAGCCTAGAGGAACTCGAGCAGAGAATCACTGAGAAAGTTACGCAAAATACGCTACATGTTTGGCAGGAGCTGGACGACCGACTTGACGTGTATTACGACCCGCAAGTTGTTGGTCGCTGTATGTGTTTTATATGTGTCTGTGCTTTGTTGTGCGTGGGCGTGTGTGTGTGTGTATGGTGTCCAGGTCGTGCGCTGTCCAGACTCCACTCCAGGTTTTCTGACTCTCCCTACATCAGCATCTACCCGACCTTCCRCACGGTCGCTTCCACCCAGAGAGTGACGTCACCAACCAGCGACCAATTATAAACCGGAGTGTGCCGTGAGAAAGAGGAGGCGTGTACGTGAGGTGTGGTTGTGTTGGAGARAGATTTTTGATATTGTGATTCCAACCTTTTGTTATTTGGTTGTGTTTTCTGGTTTTGACTTTTTGCCTCCCATTGACGTTGATTATTGCTTTTCCCCTTTGGTTTGGTTTCTTGGCTCTTTGTTTATATTTGTAGATAATTTCACTGTATGTTTGTGCCAGTAGTCAGGTCGTGGCTGCCATTTATTTTGGGAAGAGGGAATTTATTCATTAGCTAGTTGCTAAAATACAGACACCATTTTGTTTATTATTTGGTCATGGGTCCACCCTGAAGCTGATCCTGGTGTTGCGTGTGTATTTTGGTTTGTGTATATTTTTGTAAAGTGATACAAGCTTTTTTTTGTAACGTTTTCATCTCATTTCAGTTTAAAATAGAATCTCGAACCATTCTTTTGCTGTACGGCCCAACGCTAGACTGAGACGTAACGTGTGTCGTGTCACAGGCCGTGTGCATACTGAACGTTTGTTAAGCTTTGTGAAATCGGTTATAAAATCTACACCTGTTTGAATATGTTGTTGGAATTTTGATAAATAATGAAGCCCATTTCCTTTCGTTTGCCTGGGGCATGTAGTTACTCAGATATTCATATTTCAAATGATGTCAATTTCTTGGGACACCCTGTATTATCACTAAATACCAGTACAGTACTATAAAATGCTGCTGCTGATGCAGTAMCACAACATGAGYTGATAAACTAAMATGGACCCACTCATAAGTAATAATAATAATAATAATAATAATATCATCTTTCAGAGAAAGTATAAGAAATATAACCACAATCCCACAGTCTGAAGTTATCTCAGATCRCCGTCTTGTCTCAATTAAAGTGTATTATAGTAATAATGTACACACAGCACCGYGCGACCACATTAAACGTTCATTCACATCAACTCCCACACAGAGCTTTATCAGTAATCTCCCAGAGTTACCAACTTTGACTGGATCACTGTCTGACTTCACAGAACTCGATCAGGCGACTGAATATTTAGAGTCGACATTTCGTTATACATTAGATAATGAAGCTCCAGTTAAAAGGAAAATTATTAACAGGGAATGAGTTTCTCATCTCTAATGACCACAGTGGTCACTTTAAAACAGACTGCTCGAAAATTAGAACATAAATGGCGTCAAACTAAATTGTTAGTATTTCAAATAGCATGGAAGGAGAGCATCCTGAACTATAGAAAAGCTCTTAGTGTAGCTAGATCAGCGCATCTCTCCACTCTTATAGAAAATAACAAAAATAATCCTAGAWTTTTATTTAATACCGTAGCCAAATGAACAAGAAATAAGACCACTGCAGAAATCTCCACAACAACATCGTGCAGTAGTGAGGACTTCATGAACTTTTTAAATAACAAAACAATGTAATTAATGCAGATGAGAACCTAGAATACTTTACTCCCCTTGAAGAGAGTGAACTAATTTCACTCATCTCTACTCTACACGAACGGAAATGCTGCTCTGTCGGGAATCTTCTTTAACATCTCTAATGACACTCGCGTGCATGTGCACAAACACTAACGGGATCACTCTCTCTGACAAAGACTCTGGAAACTGGATCTTTAACAAGGAACCTCTCTAATGACACTTGCTTTTGCTTTACGCACACACACGTGGTCATAGTGTTATAGTGAACAGTACRTGTGTGCACAGATATTGACTATACGATTGACATGCGCACACGGAGCATGGGAAGCTATTACCCACAATCCCACAGCATGAGAGAGAGAACAACCATTGGCTAACATGTGATCACATGACACTGAGGAGACAAAGCGCATGCGTACTATTCAATTAAATTCTATTTGTATAGCGCTTTTAACAATGGACTTTGTCGCAAAGCAGCTATACTACTTGTATATCAAGACCGCACTCATTTATTAAGTTAAAAGTTATTTAAAAATTTTGCTCATCTTGCAAGTATGAGTATTTATTTATTAAAAAATTATTAATAATATAATTAAAATGATCATGCTGAGTGTTATATTTAATTTCTCTTATCTATTGTCTATATACACTCAGCTAAAGGATTATTAGGAACGTCATACTAATACGGTGTTTGACCCCGTTTCGCCTTCAGAACTGCCTTAATTCTACGTGGCATTGATTCAGCAAGGTGCTGAAAGCATTCTTTAGAAACGTTGGCCCATATTGATAGGAGAGCATCTTGCAGTTGATGGAGATTTGTGGGATGCACATCCAGGGCACGAAGCTCCCGTTCCACCACATCACAAAGAGATGCTCTATTGGGCTGACATCTGGTGACTGTGGGGGCCATTTTAGTACAGTGAACTCATTGTCATGTTCAAGAAACCAATTTGAAATGATTGGAGCTTTGTGACATGGTGCATTATCCTGCTGGAAGTAGCCATCAGAGGA
>QMIH01004640.1:5328-10328 GCA_003987875.1 Clarias batrachus
CACGTGGTCTTTCACACACACACACACGCACACACGCACACACACACACACACACACACACACACACACACACTGTGTTAATGCTGTAAAGTACACTTTTAGACGATCCAGCACCAGATCTTAGAGAGCACAAGGGCTTGAAGCAAGACTTCTGTAAAAGTCTAACTGGTGGTTAGCAGTGGGCGTGGCCAAGGATCAGTAATTCCGTCAGTGGCGGCTGGTGCAAAAAATCTTTGGGTGGCGCAAACAAAATGAAAATGAAACTTTTAATCCTGGCCTGTAAATAGTCATTTATCATGTGATTGTGCATCATTACTACTAGTATAAAATAAAGTCCTGACTCACATCACATCCAGTCTGCAGCGCCGCTCGCCATGAGAAGTCAGAATCACATGGTCCAATCACATGAGACCAAATATTTAAACACAATATTGATTCGCTAAGAACAAAAGTGGGAGGGTTCAGGGCGCACAGAGCTCCGCCCCAAGGATGATTTGAAAAGATCCAATCAGAGCTCAGCCTCAGGTCACATGCCTTAAAAAAAAAACGTACGCGCTACATAGACACTGGTTTGTCCGGCGCCCGGCGTACACCAACACAAACAAACATAATACAGTTTAGGTTTATTTTAATTGCAAATAAATTATATTAAGAGATCCAGTGGAATATTGTGACTAAATGACTTTATTTCATTATTAAAATAAATAATAATTATGTTAAATAATTACATGTTACAGGAGCATTCTTCTCTGACTAACTTTAAGGGGGGCGACGCCCCTGCGCCCCCTATTGACCGACCGCCGCTGAATTACGTCTGTTTGAACAAACAGGAAGTGCTGAAGAGTCGCTCGAGTCACGACCACACAGATATCTGCTCACTAACGGCACCACACTACAGGGGGTAGGGAGTGTGCACTAACGAGTGAAAGAGTGTCTAATTCAGTCATCTTTTATTCACACACACACACACACACACACACACACACACACACACACACTGACCTTGCCGTTTCAGGGACATCTTGTTGTCCTGCTTGTCTCTACAGTGATCTTCAATTTCTCTGTATCTCTCTTACACACACACACACACACACACACACACTTAAACCTCTTTGGGGATTAGTGTTAGTAAAGGCTCTGCTGGGAGATGGAGTCCCCATATGCTCCTCATCTCTCTTAAGGGTATATCCACTGGACCACATGATTAGCGGGCTGTCTATCTAGCTGGCTGATAGCTAAGCATGCTAAGTGAGCGATTTACTAACGGGCTAGAGTGAACCGTAAACTTTAACCGTGATGTCCGGGTGAGGAGAGGCGTTTCGGCGCCTGCGTGTCTGGCACTATGTTCACACTGGCAACTAATTGTTAACTAATGTTCAAATGTTAGCTTATTGCTCTGGTTTCGTCTCCTGCTCTCACACGCGAGCTGTGATTAATCATGTGCAGAGACTTTGGGAAGGAAGTAGTCAAGATCTCAGATGCCTCTGGTGGGACTGTGTAGCTACGCTTAGCTTGCCTTGTCGAGTCGCTTAGCAAATCAAGCACTTAGCATGTAAATCACACATCCGGTTTTTACACTGATTATTTAATTTCGGTTGAACTTGTCCACTTATCATACTGCTGCTCTCACTTCCACCTGGTCCTGAAGTGGAAAATGCTGCTCAGGCCACGCCCACAACGTAGCGCTGGTCCCTCGCCTTCACTCTGACTGATCGCCTGAACGCATGAGGACCTGCGAGGAGTCCTGAAGACGCTCCTGAAGAGCTTAGACAGTGACCTCACTCACCTCACACTCTTAATATTTATAGAGATGTACAGGAAGCTCAAGATTGTTGGAAATAAATAAGAAATAAACATGTAGAAACAGCACATTCTATACTTTACATATGCATCATACAAGTACAGTGTTTATAACACAACATAGCCATGTTATTATTATTATGATGATAATTATTACTCAAATTTCTTACTACTCAATATGAGTGAGTTGAGCTAAGCCCCGCCCACCCTCATGTTTATAACTCAGAGTCTGTACAGGAAGTGGAGAGAGATTATACATCAGGAACCCTGTGGCAATAAGACACACTCAAAGTGCTTTTCTTGCTGTTGTTGCTTATTAACCTGCAGGCGGAACCATGGCGAGCATCTTCTTCTTCTTCTGTGTTTTTGCACTGAGCGCTGAGCGAGCACCAGCCGCCACCACCACACCAGCGAGCACCGGAGTACCACCAGCTCCTTTTACAGCATCAACTGCACAAGTGTGGGAAACACAAAGTAAGACTTTTTCACTTGGATTATTTCAATTTGTGAATGTGTGAGTGTGTGAGGCATTGTCTCGTTTATTGTGATGATGTCATCAGCTGATCTTTCATCATCATCATCATCATCATCATCATCATCATCAACCCCTACAGTGCAGGACGAGTCTATCCTCCTCCTGTGCTCAAAACCTTTCCTCTTTTATCATTTACCTGTGCACTAACACACCTTAATAAAAACACACACACACACACTCCGTAACACACACTCTGTAATGTCGATGTGAATATACTACCAGGTGTGTGTGTGTGTGTGTGTGTGTGTGTGTGTGGTTTACATTATGTCACAGTCAGTAATTGGTTCTGATATTACTGCACATGCATTTTGCATTGAAACGTGTTGAAGTTTATACAAAAAGTATAATAAACTTGTTTTGTTTGTGTTTAAACACTCCAGTTTAGTGGACACGCTGCTGTAAACCCAGCCGGGATCTGCGTTTCTGTTCCATAAAACTTTATGAACTTTAGAAACATTTAGTTTTATAAACAAGTGTGTGTGTGTGTGTGTGTGTGTGTGTGTGAGGGAGCTGGAGCTCATAAACAGGAAGTGAAACTGCTGCCACATCCTGAAACTCCTGAAACTCTACTGAGAAAATCCAGAGCGGCAGAAGTGAAAGTGTGTGAGCGGGGAGTCAGACGCCCCCTGCAGGCAGGATGGAGACGCTGCCTCTCTGTGCGTTTGCTCAGTGCGGTGTGTGTAACGCCAGAGGACCTGGGCAGTAAAGACATCTGGATAGCGATCAGGAAGCAGCTCCTCCACTGCTGAAGCTCTCCAGGTCCAGGGCTTCCACAGTGCAGTGTGCTCAGGGTTTAAGGTGCTGCACTGCTGATCAGAAGGGTGTGAGCTCGAATCCCATTCCTGCCAAGCTGTCACTGTGGGGTTCCTTGACCAAGACTCTCCTCCTTCATCTGCTCAACTCAGCTGTACGTCACATGGAGTCGCACTTCTGCTAAATGTGTACAAACTAACGAAAATGCAATTGTGACTCCACAGACTCATGTACACATGAGCGCTGTCTCAAATCACAGACTGTTGTCAGGGTCGCCCCCTGGTGGTATAATCCTGTGGGTGCCCTCTTTTGAGCCTGTGTGTGTATTTGGACTTGAATTTGGCGCTGCTGTTCGCGGACTCTTCGCTGTTCTACAGGTAGTTCTGTTGGGTCTTTGAAGAGTGACATTATTTTAGCCTTATGTTAGTGACTTAGGTCTACGCTCCTGCTCTTCATGTTTTCCTTTGTTTCTTTTATGTTTTTACTTGATAATCATCAGCAGCACCATTTATGCCGCGCCTGCAACACATTTCATAACAACTATAACCTAAAGTCCTGGCAGTAGTCATGATGTAGTTTATTCATGACCTCCTACACTCATGTAAGGGATAATATGTTGGGATTAAACTGAGTTATATTGAAATATCTGCTGTTGTCCTTCCTCTCAAACACACGTGTAGGACTTGCTGGTCCTTGTTTGAAATAATAAATATTACATTCTTGCATGACTACATGTGACATAAGGTGATGTGTTAAACTTCCTGTTTCACGGCGTGCAGATCTCAGGGGACGGATGTTCAGCGTGATGCCCGGTGCTGCTGTCCGCTTCCGCTCAGTCGCTCTCCCCGAGGTCACCGCGATCACGCTGTGTTTGAGAGGCCTCACAGACAAAAGGTGGATGATTGATGATAGACTTCAGCTCATGTTCGGGAAAAGAAATGCATTTTATATTACATCATCTTCTACTTTTGAATATCAGCTACAGGTAAGAGTGAGTCTCCGCACCAGAACGTCTCTTCCTGTCTCCTTAGACAGTTCTATAACGCTAAGCAAACGTGAGTCCTTTGTTTAGGGGCGGAGTCTAAAACTTCTGTTGCAACAAAAAGAAAACACGGCTAAGTTTATTTTCTAATCCCACCTGACCAACAGGTAGCTGAGTCCTACGTGACATTTAATGTGAACCCCATGGTCCCGGTTCAGAAGGTTCACTCTGTGTGGAAGAGCCGCTGTGTGACCTGGGACTCCGACAGCGGAATGGCACAACTGTGGTTCGACGGCAGGATGAGCGTTCGCAAAGGAGTCAGCAGAGGAACGGTGAAGATCAACGAGTTTTACTGGACATTAAGTAAATGTGTTGAGGTTTACTCCATTATAGAGGTACAGCAAATACATATGTGTGTGTGTGTGTGTGTAGGTGTTTTCTGGCCAGGCTGAGTTATCCATGAATCAGTTTGAGGGCCAGCTGTCTGATGTGTACCTGTGGGATTCGGTCCTCAGTACGGGAGAGCTTTACAGGTACCTGTACCAGCTCTCGGTCCCGTATCGAGGTAGAGTCCTGGACTGGACGCAGATGGAGTTTATCACTAGCGGCTACGTGCTACTAGAGCCTGCTTACTCCAGGCGGCTTCTTGCTGGTCCTGCTAAGCACAAGAAGCAGAAAAGGATGAAGGAGCTGAGGAAACACCAGAGACAGGAAGTGTGACTCTTCTCTAGTGTACTGAGTGTACTGAGCTGACTTACCAAGGCTGTGGCTCATTTAAATTTCTTGATGTAAACTTTTGACTATCGTTTTTTTCAAAAAATTTCAAAATGCCACTTAATCGGTAAACAAAAGCAATAAATTACTTTATCTTTTAAAACTAAAATGTGTGATGGTGTTCAGTTTGAGTTTTTCCTTATTTTAATTCCTTAT
>QMIH01004640.1:17049-29359 GCA_003987875.1 Clarias batrachus
ACACACACACACACACACACTCCTCACAGGTATATACACACACACACACACACACTCCTCACAGGTATATACACACACACACACTCCTCACAGGTATATATACACACACACACACACACTTCACAGGTATACACACACACACACTGAGGAAGTCGATGATAAGTGTATTATTGTGTGTCAAGTCGGTTTTTATTGTCACTTCCACCACACACAGTTCAGTGAAAGGAAACCGCGTTCCTCCCGGGTGCTATAATGTGTGTGTGTGTGTGTTTAGGTGATCTGTGGGACAGGACCGTGGGTGTGGACAGACAGACACTGGACAGAGGAGGGGATGGATGGAGAGAACACAGAGAGAGAGGAGGAGAGACCGTCACCCTGCACTCGGCTCACCTCCACACTCAGGATCAGTTCTGCGACCCGAATCCGACCCGGGTTCCGTCTGCTCACCTCGCCTGCACACAGCCTGCTCCCAGTCCAGGGGCGAGCGCCACGCCCAGTCTCAGACCCCACCGGGTACAAGCCTCCACTGGCCTACGGGCCAATCACAGCTCAGCAGAGGAGGCGGGGCAACATGACGTGTCCACACAAGCATACAGTAGTACGGGGATAAAAGCTCCGCCCACTGATGAACAGCCCCTGTCAGTCAAACTGCGAGCAGCTCCTCCTACCACCGGTGTGTCAGCTCTGTGTGATGAGAGACAAAACGACCTGCAGTACTACATAGCAAAGGTGTGTGTACGCACACACACTCACACACACACACACACACACACAGCATTTTAGCCTGGGGAACATCTGTAATATCCAGTGACTGAAGTATTCAACACACTCCGTTATCATATGAGAGTCATGTGACCATGAGTCATGTGTTATCCAGTTATGATTCGGATCATGTGACTGTAGGAGCTCCGTGATGTCATTAACGCTTTCTGTCTGTTTCAGCTGCTGGAGCGTTCTCCGGGTGAACCACTGGAGGAACATGTGGATCAGAGCAAGAACAAAGCAGAAACACAGTCTGCTAACTCAGGTGTGTGTGTGTGTGTGTGTGTGTGTGTGTGTGTGTGTGTGTGCGGGGGGTGGTGGTTAGAATCAGAATCAGCATATCCACGTGTGTATGAGCACATGTAGCTTGAGAATATTGCTGTGTTTCAGGTGTGAGCTCTCAGATGGAGGTGAAGATGGAGCAGCTCGCTGAGCTCCTGACGCTGCCCCCTACACACAGCACGCCGCAACTGCAGCGGCTCCTTAACAGCCTCATTAGGTCTGTGCCATGCACTTACTTTTGTGTAAATGATGTGTGTGTGTGTTCAGGCACAGTGTATAAAATGTGTATGTGTGTGTGTGTTAGGTCAGGGGAAATGGGTGCTGATCTGGTCCGAGCTAATCTGGAGCACAGAGCTGCACAGCAGGACAAGAGGGAGGTGAGACAAAAGGACAAGGAGGAGCTTCAGGGAGTCTCCTGCACCTGGCCGTCTTTAACGTTTATAATTATTATAAAAAATATATAAAGTTGTTAATATTGTTTCAAATCTTTCTAGTCAAGTTGAGTGAATTTAAACTGTATCAGCTGTAAACAGATCTAACGCGATGAACAAAAAGCAGAAGAGAAAAAGTTACACAAAAGTAAAAAAAATGTATATTAAGAATAACCTGTGTGTGTGTGTGTGTGTGTGTGTGTGTGTGTTCAGCAGCGTCAGTCTGCAGCTCGCTCCATGCACAACGCGACCACTCGAGGGCGCCGGACTGGACCCCAAGGTCAAAGGTCAGGATCTAAAGTCAACGCTTGGAGATGAAGAAATGTCTCGTCTGTGTGACAGGAAGTGAACTCTTAAAGTGTGTGTGTTCTGTATGATTAATTTATTATAATGAAATGCATTTTTATTAAAATTCTTGTTTTATTAACTCCAGAGTTTGTCTTTTGAGTGTTTTCTATTTATCCTAACAGAACAGTGTTTATTGTTTTATCATCACATCACTGCATTAAACCAGGTTTCCTGAATTCGGACCAGAACCGATCCACAAACGTATTCTCCGTCTCCACGGGAAACTCATGGTCCTGGGAAAAATACACGTTTCATCTGTTTGATAAATAATGAACTCACTAGAACACTAACGCTGTGGGCATCCTGTCATTAGGTCATATATCAGCCTGTAAACACTAATCTGATCATTTCTCTCTGGTTAAAATAAATGTTTTTTGTGTACGTTTGCCCCACGCGGGAGTAACGTTAGATGAGACGGAAATGTCCGGTCCTGATCAGTAACTCGGTGAGAACACACCCTCCCCCTCTCTGTCCTGACTTTACTTTCTGCTCTCTCTGTTTTTAAGAGATATGTAATTTTGTTGGTATTTCTATGACAAGTGTTGTCTCTTGGGTTGTGATGACGGATCGGCGCGAGTGTGAGCGGAGAGACTCGTCTGTAACTGTAAAATGCATATTACATTTAATGTATCGCTTTTTACATCAGCGCCGGGTCTAGAAAATGTTTACAAGGGGTGCCAAAAGATTTTGGCAGGGTGTGTGTGTGTGTGTGTGTGTGTGTGTGTGTGTGTTTACATGTTCCCAATCACTGATTTTAATTTATTATTTTACATCTATAATTAAATCTAAAATGTTAGTAGAGAATAAAATCATATGTTGAGGTCCACCTGAAGCTCCAGCAGGTCTGTCTCCGCCCGTCTCACACAGTCCTGCTTCTGTCCCTCACTCTGACTTTTCTTCTCTGAACTCTCACACACCTGTCTCCTCTCTCACTTCTTCATTTTCTTCCTCCCTCTCCCCCTCTCTCCTGTCTCCTCACCAGCTCCTCATGTCCTCCCGTCCCCACTGCAGACGTTTCTGGCAGGATAACTTGCCAGGATTTGAAACCATATTTCAATAAATGGAATGTATTTAAAAACTCCAGGGGGAACACGCTGACCCGGGACACGGGGACAGGTGGGGGGGAACAGAACCTAAAATAAATAAGTCTGAAAATGATGTTTTAGTTACAGCTCTGAACAACGACTTTGTAGTTTTCACTTGTGATTAAATAATGTACACTTTGGTCGTGTTTTTGGCTACAGTGGCTATGAAGCTTCAGGATGTTGTATCCAGCTGTGCGGTGTGTGTGGTACGTACTGATGCATGCATAAACCTGCTTACTGTACACGGGGGGATAAGTTCACAGTACGACCCGTCCTCCAGACACCACTACACCTTTGGGTTCCTCATTGTTATGAAACGTCCTGGAGGCTGCGGTTCGAATGTAAAATAATGAATGTCAAGCGCACATTCCTGAGAGTCCGAGTCTTACGTCTTCTTCCCAGCAATCACTAAACCTGTCAAACCAGTTTGGGTAAACCTCAGCACTTTCATTTGCGCCAAGACGTACCGTAGGCACGGCATCAGAAACACAGTAAGTGTAAGGAAATCTGTAAAAGAAGAAGAGTTCGGTTCTTTTTTATTGAAGACTGTGTGTGTGTGTGTGTGTGTGTGTGTGTGTGTGTGTGTGTGTGTGTGTGTGTGTACACAGTTTTGTACAGCTGTGCTCTCTAGGAGGAGAGATGACTGCCTACACGAGTGTCTCTGGAACACAGGACACACAGAAGCATGAGAGGTGCTGAATACACACATACAGTATATATAACCACTGATATAAAAATGTGTAACTAATAATGTTAGTGTAAAACATTAAGAAACTTTTTACTGTTCAGTTCTGTAATCGCCTTTATGTAATAATAGTTTGGATATTTGAGGCTCTTTCAGTCTGAATCTCACGTGACATAAGACTGAAACCATCGTTCTTCTCATACGTGTTTTTCACTGAGATTCCAGCATGAATCTGATTCTGGTTCTGATCCAGGCTACAAAAATAAATGATACTAAACTGTATGCTCTGAAAGTTCCAGTGCTTTTCCACTAGGGGGCAGAATTGATCGATAAACTCAGGGCCTTAAACTCTGACATTTAAACTACTGACAAGACATTCAGTGATGTGAGATGTAATGGTTGGACAGGTATTGAAGTGTGATGTGGCCTGTTACCTCAGATGAGTCAAACACACCTAGTTTATAGTTCACAGTAAAATAATAGTAAATCAAGCTGGGCAGTGGAAGCATAGTGTGTTAAAGCGCTGAGTTACTCATCAAAATGTTTGTGGTTTAAGCTCCAGCTCTGCCAGGTTGCTATTGTTGGGTCCTTGAGCAAGTCCCTTAACCTTGTCTGCTCCAGGGGTTCTATATAATGGCTCACCCTGCACTCTGATCACGGCCTACATCAACAACAATAACAACAACAACAATAATAAAAACTAGAGAGGTGCTAGAGTGGTGCTTGCCATGGCAAAACACTGGAGTCATGCTAGCAACTTGCTAATCACGCTAGCATCATGTTAGCAGCATGCTAATCATCTTAACGTCATGCTAGCAACATGCTAATATTGTTAGCATCATGTTTGCAACATGCTACTATACTTAGCATCATGTTTGCAACATGCTAATATACTTAGCATCATGTTAGCAATATGCTAATTATGTTAGCATTGTGCTATCAACATGCTAATCATCTTAGCATCATGCTAATGATGTTGCTAGGGGGCGTGACTTATCATCATGATAAACACAAAAGACTCATTGGTTGCCCGAGTTTAATGAGCCCTGTCCTGTGTCTCTGTGACAATGGGACGGGATCCACAGTTAGGTTCAGCTTCAAAGTTCCTACGAAAATTACCATTAATCATTGGGGTAATGGGGTAGAACTTATTCCCTCTCACGTCACCGCTTGCAAGCCTTTTCAATGTGGTCCGTTAGAATTAATGGAGTAGAGATTTCTACCACTAGAATCTGTCGAAGTTGGTGTCAATGTTACGTCTATGGGATTTTTGGGGCGATAATTCGCACCCCCAGCAGGGGCAATTAACCACCCGCCCCTTAGGAAACTTAGGAAAGTAAAGTAAAGCACCCAATTCCGTGACGCCTCTTTTATGGGTCTACGACAAACGGAACGGGACTAGTTACGCGCCAAAGTCCCCGTTATATGTCAGTGGGGCAAATTTGGACACTTCTTGCGCCCTACAACTTATACCCTCCTGCGGGGCATTGTTTTGCCTTGTTTTGACACAGCTTGCAAGCCTCTTCCAATGTGGTAAATTTGATATTTCTACCAAATTCTTGCTCTACGCTAGAATTCCTTAAATTGGCCCTGCTGGACCATCCACCCCTTAGAAAAGTCACAGCACCCCATTCCAGAATAAGCCGCATGATTTTACGCCTCTTTCATGGGTCTACGACAAGCAGTATGTGACTAGTTACGCGCCAAACGTTTGTATGAAAGAAGAAAAAAGGGGGAAAAAATAATAAGAACCCTGAGAGACAATAATAGTAGTGCTTTCATTCGCAAGCACCACTAACGATGATTCATTTACTTGTCACATGTACCGTACAGCTCCGTGAAAAAAATTTTTAGGAAACTGGGGTCAGAGCACAGGGTCAGTCAGGTTACAGCACCCCTGGAGCAGATGGGGTCACGGCCCTGGTCAAGAGCTCAACAGTGGAAAGTTTGCAGTGCTGGGGCTCAAACCCCCGGCCTTCTGATCAGTGACCCAGGAAACCACAGCACTAGCTGACTGAGGCAGCACTGCCCCAAGGAGGCTGAACTAACTTTAAACTGTTTCGGCCCAGACTCAGCACAGACTCGCAGGAACCTCGGAGTTGGTCGATGAAGAGCCATCAATCAATGGTGTTTCCGTTGAACTTCAGAGATGAAGACAGTTCCGCTGATGTGACGTCAGTAACGTTATTATATTTTCAGTTTGTTCCTCATAATCTAGCGTGCACCGAGTAACATAACTTATAATATGGATTAACTCACTTTTATTGCCTAATAATAGCTATCTATTAACATCTATTATAAATTTCTATAAATGATCAAATTCAAACATGTACTGCGGTACTTTTACTACCTTTACCCAGAACACTGGTTGTGGCTCAGCTCACTGGATTATTGCAATAATGTGAGAATATGATATTGCTATAAATGTATGTGTGTATCTGCATATTAATTTGACTAAACTCAGTGTTTTGTTTGTTCACAGCTCACAAACAACAAACAAGTATTTAAGAATCCCCTGTAAAAAGCAGCTTGATTTAATATTTAAGGTGTGTATATACTTTAGGTTTGTGTGAGGAGTTTTATAGTTAATCAGAAAGAATGACTCATTCTTTTCATAGATATTCTGCAACATTACAGCGTTTGATGTAACATTTCCTTAATCAGGATCTTGAGCACAAAGTCACCACTTTGTTGAAGAATGAATTAAAAAGGTTTAAAAAGCTCCTGAGTGAGGATTACCCAGCAAGCAGTGAGGGGGAGGTGGAGGAAGAGGACGTTCATCACAGTGTCCGAGAGGGAACGCTGAAGATCACGCTGCACGTGCTGGAGGGCATGAACTACACACACCTCGCTAACACACTGCACAACAGTAAGGAGATGGGTTCAGGTTTCATGCTGTAACTTCACAGGAAGGATTTTCATCTAATCTTTTACCATGGTGCTGTGGAGTTCTGCATTATTGGTCAAAAGGTGTTGATTAGTTTTGAATAACAGCAGCTCTGCCGTTGGTTAGGACGGGCAGCACAGTGCTGAGAAGTCGTCCTGCCGTGGGGTGGAAGCTGTTACGCAGTCTGGCAGTCATTAAGATGTTTAGATGTTGAGATAAATGATGCGATTGCTCACATGATATTAATGATCATATCCTTTTGTCTTGTTAGAGCTGGGACGGCTCTCTGTGCATCAGGACAAACTCAAATCCACACTTTTGGAGAAATGTAAAAGAATAAATGAAGGAATCTCCCAGCATGGAAGCTCAGCTCTTCTGAATGAGATCTACACAGAGCTCTACATCACAGAGGGTTGGAGTGGAGACGTCTGTAATGAACATGAGGTGAGACAGATTGAGGCAGCGTCCAGGAGACCAGCAACACAGGAGACAGCCATCAAATGTAATGATCTCTTTAAAGACAAGTCCATCAGAAGTGTCCTGACTAAAGGAGTCGCTGGAATTGGAAAAACAGTCTCTGTGCAGAAGTTCATTCTGGACTGGGCTGAAGGAAAAGCGAATCAGGACGTCACCTTCATGTTTCCACTTCCCTTTAGAGAGCTCAATCTGATGAAGGAGAAACATCTCAGTCTGATGGACCTTCTTCAACACTTTTTTCCAGAAATGAAAAATTTGCACTTTATAGACTGTAACGCCCGCAAAGTTCTGTTCATCTTCGATGGTCTGGATGAGTGTCGACTTCCTCTAAATTTCCAGAAGAATAAGAGAGTGTGTGATGTGACAGAGTCAGCCTCAGTGGATGTGCTGCTGACAAACCTCATCAAGGGGAACCTGCTTCCCTCTGCTCTCCTCTGGATCACCTCTCGACCAGGAGCAGTCAGTCAGATCCCTGCTGAGTGTGTAGGCCAGATAACAGAGGTACGAGGGTTCAGTGACCCTCAGAAAGAGGAGTACTTCAGGAAGAGGATCAGTGATCAGAGCCTGGCCAACAGAATCATCAGACACATGAAGTCTTCCAGAAGCCTCTACATCATGTGTCACATCCCAGTCTTCTGCTGGATCTCAGCCACTGTTCTAGAGAGAATGTTGGGTGGAGCAGAGAGTGAAGAGATCCCCAAGACTCTGACGCAGATGTTCACACACTTCCTGATATTTCAGATCAAACACARRAAMCAAAAGTACCATCAGAAATGTGACCCTGATCCTCAGCAGACCAGAGAGAGCATCATGGCACTGGGAAAACTGGCTTTCCAACAGCTGGAGAAAGGAAACCTGATCTTCTATGAGGAAGACCTGAGMGAGTGTGGCATTGATGTCAGAGAAGCGTCAGTGTACTCAGGAGTGTGTACTCAGATCTTCAGAGAGGAGTTTGGGCTTCACCTGGGGAAGGTCTACAGCTTTGTACATCTGAGTGTTCAGGAGTTTCTGGCTGCTTTATATGTTTTTCTTTGCTTTGTCTTGAAAAACAAAAATATTTTAAAGGACCAAAACACTGGAGTGTTACCCCTCTTAAGGAAGCAGCACATGTCTGTCTTCCTGAAGAGCGCAGTAGACAAGGCCTTACAGAGTGACAACGGACACCTGGACCTGTTCCTCCGGTTCCTTCTTGGTCTCTCACTGGAGTCCAATCAGACTCTCTTACGAGACCTACTGCCCCAGACAGGAAGCGGCTCTCACGGCAAAGAGGAAACCATCAAGTACATCAAGGAGAAGATCAAAAAGAATCCCATTCTAGAGAAATCTATTAATCTGTTCCAATGTCTGAATGAACTGAATGACTATTCACTAGAGCAGGAAGTTCAAACATCTCTGAACAGAGGAGGCAACAGTCGTCTCCGGGGAACCAGGTTCTCTCCGTCTCAGTGGTCAGCTCTGGTGTTTCTGATGCTGAACTCAGATGAGGAGCTGGACGAGTTCGATTTGAAGAAATATGATCGATCAGAGGAATGTTTTCTTAAGCTGCTAATGGTGGTGAAAGCATATAGGAAAGTCTCGTGAGTAATTTTCATACATTTTGATGTAATTATTTGAATTTAATGATAAATGCAGTGATGTTATATTTATTAAAATAAAGTGTGATGTGCAAGGCCAGAGAGCACACTGTGCTGATTACCGGTGGTGGGGTGGGGTGGGGGCGGGGCTGGGGATATGATTTTAAAGTATAAAGTTATTTTCTTGACCTTGTTAAGTAGTTACCATGAAGCTAAAATGTTTGCCTTATTATTGGTTTCTGTTTGCGGTGAGAGTCAGAGCTGGTACTGACCTCCCTCGTGTCAGTTACACCTAACTTTAAAATAAAGAGCCTCTATGAGGAGGGCCATGATGCCCCTATATTGTCTGGGGGTTTTGAGCGAGGATGTGGCTGCTGGAAAGCGTGAGCTTATTTTCTGAATGTGCATGTGGATTTGTTTCTATCTGTTTCTATCTGTTTTTAAACTCCAGTTTATGAACACTGTTGCCCGGGGCGTTTGTCAGTAGTAATAAATAGTTGATTTTTATCAGGTACAAGGTCAAAGAATACACACGGGAAGTGGCTGGCATGTTAGACACAGACAGACTGAGAACTGAGAACTAGACGCACTAGAGAACACAATGACAGCTGGCACAGCAATTTATCCTTCCTGTTATCTGTGAGAGGAGGGAACACAAGATTTGCTGTTCCTGCAGTTCACCCTCATCATGTCTTCATGCCTGTTAACTAGGGCTGCTGCGATCGATCGGTCGCTGATCATAATCGGACGATAACAGCTTTGTGAAGTTTGATCTTCAGTCTCTGTAAAACAAAACAGTGCTTTTTTGCGCGCTGCCAAAATGTCTTCACCGGTCTGGTGATTCTACGTGTTGTGTAATAAAGACGATACATTACAACCTGCAGCCTGTGTACCAAGACAATTCCACCAGGCGGGAAGCAGCCAAAGCATTTTAATACCACAAACCTCATCAGAGAGAGCGGGAGAGCTCAGCAACTCGCGCGCCGCCACCCACTCAGCTCTCGGTAATACCACTATCTCACCCCTCTCTCACCCCTATCTTACCCCTCTCTCACCCTCTATCACCCTATCTCACCCCTCTTTCACGCCTCTCTCACCCCCTCTCTCACCCCTCTTTCACTCATATCTCATCCCTGTCTCACCCTTATCTCATCCCTCTTTCACTCCTATCTCACCCCTCTCTCACCCCTCTCTCACCCCTATCTTACCCCTCTATCACCCCTATCTCACCCCTCTCTCACCCCTATCTTACCCCTCTATCACACCTATCTCACCCCTCTTTCACTCCTATCTCACCCCTCTCTCACCCCTATCTTACCCCTCTTTCACCCCTCTCACCCCCTCTCTCACCCCTCTTTCACTCATATCTCATCCCTGTCTCACCCTTATCTCATCCCTCTTTCACTCCTATCTCACCCCTCTCTCACCCCTCTCTCACCCCTATCTTACCCCTCTATCACCCCTATCTCACCCCTCTCTCACCCCTATCTTACCCCTCTATCACACCTATCTCACCCCTCTTTCATTCCTATCTCACCCCTCTCTCACCCTCTATCACCCCTATCTCACCCCTCTTTCACGCCTCTCACCCCCTCTCTCACCCCTCTTTCACTCATATCTCATCCCTGTCTCACCCTTATCTCACCCCTCTTTCACTCCTATCTCACCCCTATCTCACCCCTCTTTCACTCCTATCTCACCCCTATCTCACCCCTCTTTCACTCCTATCTCACCCCTCTCTCACCCCCTCTCTCACCCCTCTTTCACTCATATCTCATCCCTGTCTCACCCCTATCTCACCCTTATCTTACCCCTCTTTCACTACTATCTCATCCCTATCTCACCCCGCTCTAACCCCATATCTCACCCTATCTCACCCCATATCTCACCCCTATGTCACTTCTCTCTCACCTATGCAGTTTCGCTCGGTGGCCGAAAGTACAGTTCATCATGATTCACCACGAGTTTTGGCGCTGTGATTACGTTTCCATCTTTCCGCGCAAAATATTTAACATGTTTGTCAAACGTTACATTTTTTTAACAAGTTTTTAAACATGAAAAATTAAACATGTTTATTCTAAGCTTATTTTAAACATGTTTAATTTTTTGGCGGTCTTTGCAGAGGCTCCTTGCAGAACTCCTGGTGACTCGTGTCCTACTTGTCTGTTATTTTATTTAATTTTAAATAAATACATTATTTTATTTAAGCTCTAAGCTGTTCCCAGTTACTGACCGAGCACAGGCTGCTGTGTGTTAAGTTGATGTGTTGCACATGTTGCTGGCCGATAAATACAGTTGTCAATTCATGATCTTCCTCTTCTTGTAATTTCAATATTTAATTTACATTGTTATTAGATATAGTTTAATAAATAATGCTACATTGAGGCTTCAAGTAGAGTCTGTAATCGGTGATCGGTATCGGCTGATACACCTTCTAGTGATCGGAGATCGATGATCGGCCCCAAAAATCCAGATCGGATCAGCCCTACTGTTAAGCGTGTTATACTTTATGCTCTTACGGAAGTTAACACGACATCTGCTTTAACACGGGAAACTTGACACATTGACACTTAGGGACGTTCTCACTCTGATGCTTGTAGACTAGCTGGCAAAGGTGCTGAAGTGATAAGCACATGAAAGGGCTGAATTCAAACCACTGATTAGGGACTTGCAGTTAATGAGATGTAGTGGTTCGTGTCTCTTGTGCCAGCCATCAACTTTAGGGGTTTGTTGCCACATGTCTTTGGGTTTGTGATCATATGGGGTCTTCACCATCAGACTGCTCTTCCCTGCTCACACCCTGCTCACGCCCTGCTCACACCCTGCTCACGCCCTGCTCACACCCTGCTCACACGCTGCTCTGTGGCTTTAGCCTGGACATGAAATTCCTCATTTTTGTGGTGTCAGGGTCTCTTTTGGTCAAAGGTGTGCTGGATGCGTCATTCAGCTTTCGTGGTGAATCAATACTCCCTCTAGTTTTGTCTGCATTGAAGCAGAATTATATACATCATGTGCTAGGATCCTGGCATCACTGCAGTCCTCTGGAGATTTAACCTGTTGTTTCGTTGTGAGCTCCTGGCACCACATTTGAGACACTTTGCGATCTTAAAAGACTCTCTATTAACCCACGTGTAGTTTAATTTCTCACTCACTCTGAGGGACTTGTAGACAGGTGTCAGGTGAAGTGGATTCTGCACGGGAGAAAGTAGGAGAAGGTAGGAAAGTTCTCCTCCTGCAGGTGAGGTGGACAGGGGACACAGGGACTTGGTTCTTTTTAGGAGACTGATGTAATAAATTCGCTAATGTTACTTCAGGCCTAGCTGGAATACTGAGTGGGTTATACTTGGTCCACACTTTCATCTGTTCAGTAGAGGACGTGTTTAAAGTCGACACTCAGCATTAATGTCCTTGATAAGCTTTTTATTTTTGTAGTGTACATTTTTTTGTACTTTTTTTATTGTATAGTCTTTCTTTTTAAATATGTCTTTGTTATGCAGGGTGTGTTAATAGTACATTTTCTTTTATCTTTATCGTGGTGGTATTGCATAGCAACCACGCTCAGTTGCTGATCTGCCTGTCCAGAAATCCAAGGCCAAAAGTTTTGAGAATGACACCAATATTAGTTTTCACAAAGTTTGCTGCTAAACTGCTTTTAGATCTTTGTTTCAGTTGTTTCTGTGATGTACTGAAATATAATTACAAGCACTTCATACATTTCAAAGGCTTTTATCGACAATCACATGACATTTATGTAAAGAGTCAGTATTTGCAGTGTTGGC